>JABEYC010000065.1:0-257206 GCA_013266195.1 Fusarium zealandicum | reverse complement strand
AGCTAAGTCGTCTGCAAAGGAGTACAGGACGTTTACAATCTGGCTCGTCGACTATAATCTCACGCTGAAGCAGGCCACGGCTTTTGATATATACCCTACATTCCCACCAGACGAAGCTAAGGTCTTGTACGCCAGTGACCGACGGTTCGTGGAAGTGAGTTATCTTGACCACTTAAACCGTGGGAAGCACTGGAATTAAATCGAGATGGATCATGATTTGACTGGTTATGACTCCATGGCTTTTGTGTCGATTCTCAATGATGTAATTTTGGATTACTGGGATGAGTATGAGAGCGAAGAACGAGGACCGCGTCACACACAGCTTCTTGGTTGGGAGCTGTGTATTGCGTCTCTGCGCTGGCTCTGGCCACATTGAAGACCAGGATCCCAGGCGGCACCACGTGGAGGTTGCAGAGTCCGACTTCGCCGCCCGCCAGCTCCTCTTTCAAATGAGAGAGGGCTGGCCCCCCATGCGAGCACGGTGCTTTGGGACGAATCCAATCCGACCGAAACAGAGGCAGCAATGGCTTGTATCTTCAGACTCAGCTTCACGTAGAAGGCTCGTGTACGCGTGAGAACGATAACTAGCAGAGGCTTGGCAGCTTGCATATGATTTCGCAGCACCAGGGTGACCACGGCCGATCCAAATGAATTTTCAGACCTAGCTCACCTAAAGTCTCAGGTGCTCGCTGGGTTGATGCAAGCGTACTCTCACGGTAGCTGCCTCAGTCTCTTCAACCCCCCCCTTTAGCCCCGGATCCCCATCGCAGAACTTACCAAGCACGCAAGCTTGTTTGACGTCAACGCATCGTTCCACTTGCCCTCTTTCTAGGGGCTGGGAGGGACCTTGGCACGCACCCATAGCCTCGTATTGCGTTGAACCTCGGCGTGGTGCGCTTCGCCAGACCCTTTGGCCGCAGACCTGTTGTTGATTAGCTTTGAAACGATCTTCCAAGGGGCTTTCAGATCCTACGGAACGATCTCAAGATCGTTCACTGCATCGTGGCCTTGGCCAAGAACTGAACCTTCAGATCTTCAATCTTAGGGTTCAGCTCCCTGAACACTCTGCCAGTATTTGATGACTTCAGTGAACTCGGAGGTGATGCCGTCACATTATGCTTGCTGGAAATGGAGGGGGTAGAGGAGGAGTATGGGGGCACTCAAAGTCTCGTCCATTTTGACGATGTAGCCGAGTTGCAAGTAAACTGAATGCTTCTGATGCTGAAAGTGTGCAGAGTCTGAAAGTGGCTGATCTGTGTTTGTGACGATCTTTGTAGTGAAGAATGAAGGATTTGAGTCTTCAGGCTGCGGTGAAACCAGTTGTTGGGGGCACATGGGAGCGTAAGTAGGTAAGGAAGGAAGGCCGAGGTACCCACCTCTCAACAATTGAATCGTCATCACTTCCTCACCTCACAGCTGGGGGAAGGTGAAGGTATAAGAAACGGGAAGGATGTCGTACCTCTGATTCATTCACTCCATCAAGTTCTGCCACTGCCGAGGAAAGCAGCCGCAGTCGTGCCTGTCGTGGATCACTAGCTGACACCAAGCCAAATGAAACTGGATAGAAGCTGGAACAACAAGAGAAATTAGAAGAACCTTTGGTGAGTCTTTACCTAAGCTTAGGTAAAGGATGGGCAATATCTTAGCTAGGAATGTGACATTGTCTATTATAAGGCGGCGGATCGAAGTTCGAATACGAGAGAACCGGTTTGATTGCCCCTGCCACGCCAGTCATGAAGGCATTTCGCGGCTTACTCCCGCCCCATCACTGCCATGCAAACGGCTTTCCATCCTTTTGCCGAACGGCACTTCGTTCATCCGCCCGGGAGATCAACCTGAGGCGTCTCCCCCCCCCTCTCTAGTTACTTAGGTAGTAACCTCGCCATCACTCTAGAGGTACGCTTTCCTTTCTAACACGGGATGAGTCACCAGCACCGAGCCTTTCAGACTGTTGGACCAACATGCGGAAGAACGACCAAGCAGCCGACCGAAAAACACTTGGATTGGCCGGTCGTTTGATAGGTCGCCTCCCGGGAGGCTCTGAGAAGGCGGGTCGACGTTGAAAGGGGGACGCCTGGTTGCTGCGGTCCGGCAGAAACATATGATCAAGTTGGGCAAGCCCGTAAGTGCAGCGTATATTGAATATCCCGGCGTCGCTAATCCTATCAAGGCCCAGCGTAACTCGTCCTACGGCGTTCGAACATGGTAAATGCAAATCCAAGCGGCGCAAACGAGCGGCAACCGGCTTTTTATTCAGTTCGCTAGTCAGTAGATCGAAGTGAGACTTGACCCCGCGAGGCGGACAGTTCGTCCAAAAACGCCTGGACAGGCCTGTTCCAGTTCTCTGAGCTGGTCAACCATAGCACCGCACGCTCAAGATCCTGGACAAACTCAGCAGTCTTCTCGCGAGTATAGTTTGCCACGTCCCAGCGCATCGACATCATGTAAGTTGTAGCTCTTCGCCCACCAATGCCACCGACGACGACTAGACCTGCTGCGCACCGGATACCAATCTGCGAAACCTTCAGCCGCTCGTATTCACCCAAGACGCCGGGTAGCCATGTGAGGAACTGGGTTCGGTGTACTTCCACGACCGTATCGCCTCCGTGGCTGCCATCCCCGTTCAGTGTGTCGATGATAAGCCGAAGGGGCACATGAGCGTGGCGAGTTAGCTGACCTTGCTCGGTTTGCAATCGTTGAAGCAGGTCAATAGCTGCCTCTTGGCGAGGGACTTGGATCATGTTGCACACAATCTGCATGACAGGCCCGTTGACATCAGACGCTTCGAAGGCGTCGGGGCTGAGAGCCGCCAAAGACTCAGGGATAAAGGGAAACCTCTCACGCCCGGCCTCGAAATTGTTGAAGAATGCATGAGTATGCCCGGTTCGTTGAACATTGACGAGTGACATGGCAGCCTTGAGCACCACAGCTGCAATAATGTCGGGGTAGGCTTTCTTCAGATCGATCAGCCCAGGAGCGTCGAAGCCGTAATCCAGACCATCTGGACTCTCCTTGATTGCCTCTCGGGGAAGGGGTGCAAGTGGATAAAGATGGTCTTTGTGCATATGAATGCCCCTTAATCGCTCTACGTGATAGTTCACTGACGCGGTGGCCGCAGGGGAGAAGCGCAAAGCATGGAAAGACTCTGCCCATGCTTTGTAGTCAACATGTGGGCGCAGCTGCTCATGTGGGTGGGATAATACATGTTCGATGTCTTCGTAGAATAACCGAAGAGATGAAGCGTCTTGAACAAGGTGGTGAACTGCCAATCGTGTCAGCAAACGTGAATACTCTTTTCTGGCATCATGACTACTCACCATACATGACCATGGCAGCTGAGTTGGTCTCCTCGACATGGATGATGAGGCAATGGAACAGAGGGCCAGGCGCTCTGGAATGTTCTGGAAATGGATAGTCGATAGCCAACTGCTGCACATCGGCTGCAGTCTTCACCGACCCATGGTCGAGGAGGCACATATCCCACAGCTTCGAAGTAGGTTTCAGAGTGATGTAGTAAGGGTTCTTGTTGCCATCCACAACGTAGAAAGATGTGAGCAGTGGATTATTTGCCAGAGCCTTTTCAAGCCCGTACCGGAGTTCCTGTAACCTGTTAGCTTGATACCATCGTCAATCGCAACCTTGACAACCTTGCCTTTGTGCTTGAGCCATCCGCACGAATGGCGATGGCAAAGTTCCAAGTGTCAATGAGTTTCGATTCCAACAACATTTGCATGAAGTCATAAGATGGAATGACAGATGCCACGTCGTGGGGCCAATCGAAACCCTTTGATTGAAGGGATTTGGAGATCAATTCAGTCATCCCGTTAGCTTCGCTAACGCCTCCAAAGATTTCCACCATCTGGGCTGAAGTTGGAGGATTTGATGGCTTGGGAATGACGATAGCCGGCTTGTGTTGAACGCCTTGCTCTTCAAGCAGCCTGATCTGTGCAGCGATGGTCGAATTATCCGCCATCTCCTTGATAGACAAGGTCTGGCCAAGGTTCTTGCGCAAAACGTCTCGTATTCTCATGAAGGCGATACTATCAGCAAACTCCCGCGCAGGTACGTTCATGTCAAGGTCTTCGATGGGAATGCCAGTTGACTTGAAATAGGCCTTGAGAAGGCAAAGTTTCACCACCTGCTTTGGTGACCCCTCGGAATCTTGTGAGTCTGTATTGACCCTGAAGTCACGAACAATCGCCGCAAGACGAGACTTTTGCACTTTGCCGGATGTAGTCTTGGGAAAGTCATCAAGTTCAAGATCCTTGAGGGTAAGGACTTGGTCAGGTACACACGCGGCGCCCATGTGAGTTGAGATTGTGCTCTGAATGGCTTTTATGTTTGTCTTCTGGAGGTCCGCAAGTACAACGACGGGCACTTCTCCGGCAATGGCACAAGGAACGCCAACAACCTGAGCCTAGAAGTCAAGATCAGTTCGGTCCTTCAATAACATGAAATTGGGAGTCAAAGGCATACCTGAATGTTGCAGAATCTGGCAAGGACTGCTTCCATCGCAGCTGGTGCTATGTTCTCACCACCGCGGTTGATCATGTCTTTATACCTACCGGTAATAGACACACGACCGTCTGAATGCATGATGCCTTGATCACCCGTGATGAACCATATACGCCCGTACTCAGCTGCGTAGAAATTCTCTTTACCGACGTCTCCGATATAGCCTTTGATCAATCCAGTTCCATTTTGGTGAATCTCCCCCTTTTCTCCTCGGGGCACGAGTACATGAGACTCCGGATCGCAAATTCGGACACCTGCACCCAAAGACGGCTTACCAGAAATCGTCATTTCTCCAGATATCAAATCTTCGGGATTCGCTTTTGGGGCGGTCCAAACCGGGCTACCTTCCGTCATACCAAAACCAGTGGACACGCCTTGGCTTCCAAGTTTGTGTATGACCTGGCGCATATTTTCAGCCGTCACGCTGCTTCCAGAGAGGCAGACGTCGACCAGAGAAGATACCAGGGGAGTTCCTCGTGATTCGAGGACGTCGAGAAGCGCGTAGAGTGTCGTAGGGACCAAAGCAGTGTGAGTCGCCTTCTCCGTCTCCAAGGCCTTCACCATCGCAACGGAGTCGAATGTCTTTGTGGGATATACAACAGCTGCTCCATGCTTCATGAAATGCAGTGTATAGAAGTAGCCCATGGCATGATTATTCGGAAGTACTGAGCAGAAAATGCTCGACTCCGATCTACCCCCAAGAGAAAGGTTTTGGCAGAAGGCGTTGAGGGTGGTGCTTGTATGAGGCACGGCCTTCGGCAATGATGTGGTCCCACTAGTGAATAGAATTGCCACAATGTCGTCTTCGGAGGTTCCCTTGTGTTCCTTTTTAGAGTCGGATCGGTCACTGCCTTTGCTCATGAGGCTCGAGAAGGTTGTCCATGATGAGTCTGCCGCGATATCTGACACTAGAATCCTGCTGCGGATGGCATTACCACCAAGTGTCAGAGAATCTACCCGCTTGGAGGTCTCTTCGTCTTGGACGATGACGATTGAAGCTCTAGATACTCTGAGCATGTGAGAAGCTTCCTCTTGATTGATCAATGAGCGGGGGTTGAGAGGAACAAAGGGACATCCAAGTTTATGAGCAGTCCAAAAGGCGAGGACAAACTCAACGCCATTGTCCAAGAATGTGGCCACAGCTTCGCCAGGCCGGGCACCAAGTCTTTCAAGGGAGGCAGCGAATGTGTCGACCGCGGTGGAGAGCTGCGAGTAAGACCATCGAAGGTATTCAGAGCTGCTAGCAATGTCGTATAGCTGGGCAGGCTGATGAACACTGGCAATGGCGAGTCGGTCGGGGAAGTCGTCGGCAGACCTTTGCAACTGAGACCATAGTGGCGGCTCAACGGGGCAAGGCTTGCCATATGCCTCACTCAAGTCGAGATTCTGAGGCTCAGGAACGTCTGGGCTGGTGTCCATGGCTGAGACCTGTTGATCACGAGGAGAGGAAGCTTTCGTAGATTGAATGGGATCTCTACGGTCAAAGTGAACAGAAGAGTCGAAGAAGGCGACGTCAGGTCAATTTCCAGAGAGTGGACATATTCTCTCCTAGTTCCGCCGCTTCTCACAAGCCAAGACTACCGATCTGCTCTATTCGCCAATGGCCCCACGGTTAATATAGTAGTTCCACTGCATGTGGAGGGTGGCCTCATAATTTAACCACTAGGAGGCCTGGATGATAGAGTAGGTGAGACATCTCAGCTGGCAAATGGAATGGGTAAAAGACGATCTTGGCTTGTTCAGGGAGAGCGCTGACGGGCCAGTAAACTTGCTTTTCTGTGATGAAATGAGGATCGAGATGAGTGCCCGCAAAGATGCGAGAATTACACCTAGCGCATTCTGATCTAAAGCCGCCGCAAGGGTGCAAGATTGGCGACGAGATTGGGACACACTTTGGAGAACCGAGCTAGTGCAATGTTGTGCTAGAAGACGTGCATTTTCACGAGATCTACATTTCACATTCGGTCCTCGGATGCCGAGGGTAAGCAGAGACCAGCTAAATGTGAGAGGCTCTGTGAAGAGGATGTGCAACTCGAGAATGTTTCGAGGCCAAGTTAACTATAGTAATTCATCAGAGGTCCGGATGTTCACGGTAAAAGTCAGCGGGCCATAGAGTCTTGGAAACGAGTGAGGTCAATAAACGATAGTTTTTGTAAGTAGATAGGATCTGTCTGGCGTCAGAGAAGGTTCCTCTTGGCGCGGGTAGGTAGGTAGTAAGTGCAAAACACTCGACACATTCTTTCTAGCTAAGAAACATCAGCTCACTAAGACCTTGGTTGAATTACTACTTGACAGAATTGAGTTCTGCTATATTGTTTCGACCGTGTTGTCCGGATCGAACTCAAACTGCAGCAAACACCAAGAACTCCGTTATCAGTAGCACCCCCTATCACCGCAACATCTCAGACGATCACGACCGTGACGCATCTATGCCATGCTACTCCACATCATAAAGATGGCTCGGCTTTCTTACAAACATGTGCTCTCAGACTCTCGCACATACCGTTCCTCTATCTCGGCCAGCTTGGCAGAGACCTCGCTGCTACTGAGTCGCAACCGCCCCTGCTCTGGTTTCTCAACTATCAACATGCTTGTCTGAATTAGGTCCAAGAAGTCATGAAGGTAACTCCTTTCCTCGCAGAGATCGTGCAGTTTGGCAATGAACTGTTTATCAATTAGGTTAGTCAGCTTTTGCTGGCCATGAAAGGACAAATACTAACCTGCGTGACGGATAGCTTGATCCTTACATCCATCTGCTCGTTCCCTTCCACCTTGACCATCTCAAAATAACTATCAGTCTTGATGTTGAGTGTCCATGCATCGGTTGAGAGCCTTGCGTTACATAAATCGTCCACTAGTTGCCAACCCCCCAAGTACCAGGCGGCAAAGTCTAGGTAGACACACTCAAGATTCCAGACATCACAAGACGAAGTGAGCCTGCTACCTTGTATTGAGTCTTACGGGGGCGAATAAGAAGGACCCAGGGTCATGGGGTTTGATGTCGCAAAACCGTTGCTGTTGCTTTCCATGGTTTCCAGCTGCGTAGGTTCGAAGTTAAAGATCTTGAGAGTGCCCATATCATTGATGTCCGAAGGCTTGGAAAACCAGAATATGCTAGACGGCTTAATATGACCATGGTATTCAGAGGCTGGATGATTAGAACTGCTATGGATATCGTGCTCTCTTCTGAACGACGATCCCATATGGTGGTGCACGGCTCTAAGTCCGTCGGCGATGCCTTGGCATTGTTTGATGATCCACAGCTTCATTGGCATATCCATAACTGGCCTTGGCTTGAAAATGCTCCAGTAGTCGACGAGACTTGCGTCTGCCCAATGGTAAATCATATTCAAGTCCTGGTTCTGCTGGTACTAAGCCAACATAGAGGCAATATAGGGATGCGAATCCTGGTTGAGCATTCTGAGCATGTTGACCTCTTTATCAAAGCCCCCCATTTTCATATGTATCAGGTTCTTGACAGCGAACGTTTGCCGGGACTCCTAAGTCGTAGTGTTAGATCAGGCTGAGAACAGACGCCAATTGCGGATGAGGATACCTCAGCAGCACCAAATTCATGATGATCGGGGTGTATTTCAACTTTGCGAACCGTGCCATATCCCCCATTCGTGGTGGTTTGAACGGAAACAAACGGAAGAATGACATCAGATGAAAGCACGTAGCTCACGAAATGTCCATCTGACGCTTTTGCAAATAAGGGCGCGACCATCGCCCATTGCCATTTCGCGAATTGAGACTTCGTATGCTGCTTCCAGTCCTCAAAGCAACGCAGAGGAGTATTTAGAGCACGGCTGCAGCAGAGATCGAAGCGTGCGTTATCCTTTCTCTGGTATTTGATGGGCGGTAGATCTGCATCGCAGACACCTTCTTGAACAAAGTCCCAGATCCGAGACGATTCTTCGATCAAGACTAAGAATGGGCAAAGACCTTTCGGAACGATCTGCTGCTTCGTTTCACACGGTCTCCCTCAAATTTAGAGGATTCGATCCCGCAGATGGTAACGGCGCAAGCCTCTATGTCTTTTAGTTTGAGCGGAGCTGTTCCGACGGTGGAAAGACGAAGGTACCATCTTCCTCTTTAGAGGTTAAACAGATGCCTCTGGACTGACTTCTCGTTGATGAGCTCGCGAATTCGGCCCCTCGGAAGAAACCTTCTACCGTTTGGTTCGCCCGGAATGGTTGCTTCAAATAATTGATCCTGCAGTTCGCTCTCCAGTTCATCATGAACCTTTGGCTGCGAGGTATTTGGATACACAGACTGGTTGTCAATCTCTATTAGCTTGCTGTGGGCTGATGATTTGCCGGAATCACCTACAATCGTGGGGGGCAGCCTTTTCAACACTCCCTGATATATGAGTTAGCAAAGAGTTACCTGGCCGGGGTATCCATTGATGGGCATGCGTTTCTGTGCAGTATTCTCACCTTCGCGGCTTTCCTATCATCATCCGCCTGGATAGACGCCTGAGTAGGTATCTTGTCTCGGGCTTCCGGTGGAAGGTCAAAGCCATGGAGCCACATGTCCACAGTTTTAAAAACCTTTCTCTTGCCAGCCTCCACTGTTCCGAGAAATGATTCCAATACGGACAGTCGTTGTCCTTCCGCGAGAAGTGATGCTTAGGTAACTAAAGGACTTGTTCGACACGTGGCGAAGATGATGAAGCGATGGGTGTGACATGACCTCTTTGAAGAAAGACGTTGGGTGATCTTGACTTGCCCAAGACGTATCCATCGTCAAATAGCTCTCGTGACTAGCGATATGTCTAGAATCCTTTCCAGGTCTTCGCGGAGTTCCATAGGCCAGGCTCTGGCCCGGTAAGGTCTTGAACCGCTCTCGATGTAGTCTGATCGCTGGGTTGCCGGGATATCCAACTTGATGTTCATAGCGCTATCGTAGCCTGGAGAATAGTTCGATTTAGGATCAGAGGGAAGCTGAACCACCAGGAGCTTGGTCCTAACAATAGTCAAAAGGTCACTGAGAGCCGTATCGCCTCTCCCTCCCGTATGCTTGGCCATCATATTCATCCAGTTAATCGCGGCACCATTGATCTTGCATCCCTTATCGCTTCCGACTTCATAGAATGGACTATCGTATTCAGACTTGCCAATCGTTTCACGGCTGAATTTCATTAACCCCTCTTTGCCATAGAGAAGCCAGACCATGAACTCCAGTATAATGCAGCCCATGGCCCACATGTCGCTCAGCTGAGACCCAGTGGCTTCTGGTGGCTCGTAGCGTAACGTTCCCTGGCCAATAATTGATGTGGTGGCCTCTGGTTGTGTTCCTGCAGTTTGGCGTTTCGCAAGTCCCCAGTCTCCCAGCTTGAGTGTTCCGAGTAACTTGTCGTCTTTACCCTTGAAGCTCAAGATGTTCTCCGGCTTGAGATCTCCGTGCTGAACCATACCTTCATGTACCACACAAAGCGCACTGCTAAGGCCTAGCAGTTGTTCAATGGCTTCTTTGACCAACTGGGGGCCCAGAAACGGTTTCGGGTGAGACATGCATAGCTCTCGAAGGTTCCTGCTATCGGCCCATTCAAGCATCAGGTACAAGTCCTCTGCCCCACGAGGACCCTTTTTGAAGGCAGCAATAGTTTGTACAATGTGTGGTTGTTTAATTGAACGTACCCAATTCATTGCACCTAATTCCCCAGTCCAAATGTCCACGTGCCGAAGTTGCTTGAGAGCCAGGAATTCGGGACATGTAGCCATCTGTGGTATAGTTCTTAGATTGTTTTCAATGCCATATTTGTCTTACTTACCGGTTGCCTCAGATCCTCAAAGTGCTCTTCGTGAATTTTGATTTTCAAAATTCAGAACACTCATGTCGTCTTTACTCAGTATCTGTGCCGTCCATGGTATTGATGGGCACGCGTTCGATACATGGATGGCAAAGACCAACATGTGGCTCCGCGACCATCTACCGAGCGAAGTTCCAAGGAGTCGCATAATGACGTTCGCCTACAACTCCAATCTAACGGACGGCAAAAGCATCAACCACGGCTTGAAAGACTTTGCTGATTCGCTAATCGACGCTCTTAAATACGTCCGAGCCAGTGATGACGAGCAGCGCAGACCAATCTTGCTCATATGCCATTCGATGGGAGGCCTCGTTAGCCGTCTGGCTGTGACTCGCCAATGGAGATGACGACAGGAAGGAATGAAATATCAGTCGGTGAAATTCGGCCAATATGGCTTGCTTTTCCTGAGTACACCACACAGTGGTGCTGACATGGCCAACTTCTCTGATTTGGCGCTGGACTTTGCTTTCTTGGTGGCTGGCGTGCGAAAGAGTCTCGTTGAAGAATTGAAGACTTTCAATCCCTCTATCCAGGAAGTCATAGATGATTGGAAAACCATGAAGCCTCCACACGTGATCCGCTATCTTCACGAAACCAATTTGACCAAGACGTCAGTTAGAAACAAGCAGGTGAAGACCCATGAACCCAAGCAAGGCTCAGAAGAACCCGACTACTAACGTGTATGCAGATCGTAACTTCTATATCGGCAGGCTTCATTGACACTGCAGCGGGACCTGTTTCGGCGACAGACCACAGAAGCATATGCCGATTCGAAACCAAGTTTGACAAAGGTTGGGCCAAAGTCCCCGATACCGTCAAAGAGATAAGGAGGGAACTACTGGGGAGAAGCGTGGAAGCTGTCGAGCATGCTCCAAATGTACACGAATTGCCCCAAGAACTCAAATATCCTGATAGTGTCTTGAGCAAGTCTAACTCACTCTAGGCTTACGTGCTTGGTCATCCGTCCCTTTCAGCGCGTTCGTTCCCTCCCGCAAATGGACATTACTTTTACAACGAGATATCCCGGCAACCTTCACGCGGATTTATAGGGAGGAAAACTCTACTCAAGGAGATCAGAAGTCAACTGGATGACAGCTCTAGGGTCGCCAGGTCTGCCCTGACCGGCCTGGCGGGAGCAGGGTGTGTGCCAGTCTTGATATCCATCCCGTTCCCCTTCACGCTTGATAATTGCTGAAGAATACCGCTCTTCATGTAACGTATTTCTCCTGCCCTCGTCGGGAGATCAAGACCTTCGAGATGCCGAGCAAGACATAGCCATCATGATAGGCCACGACCTGGTGAGGGACACGAATCATGGACCTCAACCACAGCATTGGAATAGCTTGAAACCGGAACTCTACGAGCGTATGTTTATGACCTGGGTTGACAGCCTCTCCTTATCACAATGTCCCATTGTTATGTTTGATAATCTTCACGTCCTCGATCAAGAGCATCATCGGTCCAACTTTGCTTTCAAGAACACAACAGTGCTTGTTTCCACAAGAAATCCTTTAGAAGCTAAGAGAATGGCCTTCGTAGTCAATCCAGTATCAGCCCTGCCCTTGGACGACATGCTATTACTCTTCAGAAGCAGGGCCACCGAGGACGGTTTGTCGTCAATTTCCCACGAAAGGCATGACGAGCAATTGAAACTGCTGGCCAACAACCTAGACTTCCATGCCTTTGCAGCCTGCGCAGCTTCAACAGCCATGTACTTCATGGATCTCGAAAACCCCCTACTGCCTGTTGATGGTCTTTTGCAGCACTACATGGAAAGCCTACAGGGGCTAGGATCCGAGGTTTACGGACGCTTGCTCAAGGTGGAACTGCCGGAACACGGGAGCCGGTCGATCATGAAGTTGTACGAAGACACTTTGGGGCGCCTGAGAGACTTCTCTACCTCGCAAGGACCTCCCCTGATGGACTTGCTAGAACTCATGGTTTTCTTACAACCTGCCCCTTTCTTTCCGGACGCACCCAAAACCCTCAGCATTTTCGACTTCGTCTCCAGGGTTAACGACCAGTTTGAGGACATGGAGAGATGCTATCCGCAAGTCAGTCTGAAAGGCGTATTCCAGAAACAGCCTGGAGAGATGCTTCACGCATTTGAGAAAGCATCTTTGGGGATTCGGGTCGATCTTTCTATGCTCATACTGGCTCTGTGGAGGGCATGTGTACTGCAAGCCTGCGGAGATGAGAGGAGAGAGTCTTGGCTCGAGCAGATACCTCTGGTGTGTTTTCACGTCGGACGCACAGCTACTATTGGAGAACGCGAAGCATTGACTCCGTACGTACGCAACTGAATTCGAATAGCCGGCAGATTCAACATCAACTACACGAAGCTTCTTGTCGCTGGCCTGGAACAACTGACATGGATTGAACAAATCACGCAAATATTTCCGCCTGATGGATCCAGCCCCGTTCTAGTATGATATAGCAGGTCTTGTATTTTGTTGTTTACAATTCTCACTCTTTTTGACACTGTTATATTACTGTACTAGGACTCTCTTATTAAATATCTGTTTCTCTCTTTTATTTTCTACTATGAATGGAAATTCTCAGATCAAGGAAACTTTCAGATAAAGGAGTCTATGAGATGTGACATCTTGTTTGATACCCGGCTGGCGAGCGTTGTGTCAGACGCAGCTGAAAACTCACTGCGTGAAGTTTCACTCGAGCGCCTTCGTTGTTGCATCTCTTTGACAAACTTTGGCCAGGTATTCGTCAAGACGAGATACTTGATATGGCTCTCTGCGGCGTCGAAAACACCTGGACCGAAATCGTCAGATATTCGGCCCGTATATCGAGCCCTGTCGCTCACCCTCTCTACCTGTGGTTCGCGTCCTGACCCTGATCCAGCGGATAGAGGCAGCTCAAAAGGTAGTGCTGGATTTACTCGTGCTTCACCGCACAGGATCCTCGTGGGCTTCTCGAAGATGTCTTCTAGGTGCTTGAGTTCCAGCGACGAGAGGTTCAAGGGGAATTCGGCATCCCGAGGACTGATGAAGTCTGCATAGATCGCCAATGCTCGGTTGTATACTTGGAGATTGTGCTCATGCGTCGGCTGCGCGGTCCAAGATTCCTTCCATCTCGCGGTGCGGGTCAAGAACGCAATGTTCTCTCCCGAGAAGTCGCTGAGTGCTGAAAAGTCCTGCAGCGGACCAGGGTCTTGGTCAAGAACCTGGTTGAGAGCGCTCATTGTCATGAGACGCTCGCCCATGGCCTCGTCACAATAGTCGATGGCTTGCCCCTTCTCAGCAAGACTTTTTGAGGAGGAAAGCTTCCGGTCGATGGAAGTCGATCCCTTGAGAGTGTCCGTCTGCGATTCTATCTCCCACATGGTGTCAGAGGAGATTATACGCTTCGTCACGATCATTTGTTTTATGACTTGGCCGGCAGGAACAAAAACAGTGAAGATCTCGAACATGAACACAGAGAGATGGATCCTTTGTTCTGTTAGAAAAGCCCCAGGGTTTTGAAGTGATGCAACAGAGTACTTACCATTGACTGGGAGCAAAGTACATGTTCACAGACGCAAACGAAGGAGCGTAAATTGCAATCAGGAACATTGGTGTAGCATGAAGACTGCAGATAACGATGTCAGTGGATAAACAGTTGTAAGGGGGCGAGAACCTACTTGGAGATGCAGCAACCGATGGTCTGAGTACGCCATCCCATGGTGTCGCGAATGCCCCAGGCCCGCCAGATCATTATGGGTGCTACCTGTATGGAAGATCAGCCACCAAGGTTCACCTCGGGAGAAAAACAACTTACAATCCATGTCCAAGCCACTTGCCAGAGCACAGAGGGCCACCATTCCCAGCCTCGACCCAAGTCTGTCAGCTGTTCCATGAGTGTTGCACCACGAATCTCGGTGCCGGGGATCCCAAATGTCGGATGGTATTTGATACAAGCGAGCCACATGCCGACATTGAGAAAGATCTGAGTAAACTAATTAGGCTACAAAACATGCCAAGGCATCGTGGGTTCATTTACCTGGACGACCATACCGAGGCCGATGAACATCATGATCCTTTTTGTATAATCCATATTCCTCAGACGAGAAAGCCACGACGTTTCAGAAACATTGCAACGGGTCGACTTTCGAATTTCGGGGTTTGTAAATTGCCTCTGAAGCTTGGCGACGTGAAGGAACCGGCTATTGGAGGCGTGAAACAGCGCGATACCCAAGGGGAACCAGATGCCCATGAAGAAATACTGGATATCGTAGGCAAGAACAGTTGGAAATGAGACGCCAATCGGATAAACAAGTTGGCCAAGCATCCAATAAAGATGTAGAAAGGTGATAGCACTGAAAGACAGGGGCAGACCGCGAAGCCTGAGAATGGTATTGTGACGATGGAACCAGCAGAAGGCCATTCCGGCGAACAACAAAGTAGTCCATACTGCACAGAAAGAAATGTAGAAAACTCCCACCTTATCCCACCTAGGTGGGCTCGGAGGGAGGTTGTAGATGGCAAGACCTGGAATGTTTTCCATGATGGTCGATAAGGAATGTGGGTTGAAGACGACGCGTTCACACAAGAGAGATTCAGACTCTTGAGCTGGAAGGACACGGCAGCAGGACTTTATTCTACCTATGACTTAGTCTAGCGAATGGGAATGTTAGTTTGTGTTTGTTATCTCTCTCGTTCACTAATCTGGTGATCGACAATACTCCCCCACTTGAACCAAACTCCGGGTGCTCCTAGACCCATGATCGTCGGTTTAGTGTCGATGGCTAAGTCAGGGGCATTTTTGCTAAAATGAAAAGACCTCAATCTTCCTAAACGCTCCCACTAAAGACGCTGATGAAATGTTGGTCTATTCAAGAGACTGTATTCTGTCAGTGACTCGGGCCTTTTTGCTGTTTGAAAGTTGGGGGTAGGAGAAGGTGTCCACTTGTTCTAGTATCTCGAGATCGCCTCACTGCCGAGGTGGCATATTAGATCTGCTACTAGGAGATGCACACAAGCCACCTCTGGCTAAATCTTCGAGGGTCGATCTTCTCTCCACTGGCGGCAAAGGGATGACGAGCCACGCCACAACAACTGAAGGGTCCTATTGTGGGCTTTGCGGGATGATTAGATCGGCCGCCGTCATGAGATCCAGCACGGAGATCCAAATTTCCCGAGATGGCTGTGACCCCAAACGTGCAAGAGTACGTCACTCTCCAGGCTAGTTTCTAGATTATGTGATCAATCAGTGCCTTCTCTTGCGCCTGCCAAATCTGCCATTGCTTAGTCTCCTGTATCTTGGCTCAGGGGATCTTTCAAGCATGTAATCCGTATATGAGGGCCGAGAAATATCGGGAGCAAGGATTGCTTTATGCTTATTTCATTATTGGCGGCATATAAACTCTTCCGTAATTAACCCTCCCGTGATTTCGGTAGTCTAGATTGGGGGTTCCTGTGGTGATGATGTTATAGACTCTTTGCTCGGGATGTTGTACCAAGGGGCAAGAGTTATGTAGCATAAACACAAGATGTCAGCGGAGTAGACAATCCATCAGAATACGCTGACCATATCTCCTTTCGCTGTATCACTCCTAATAGGAATTAAACCTCTGTAGGGCTAAATCAGGAACATGTCCACCTCTTTCGAATCCCGGCGGTGCTCCCAAGCCTTTGTCAAGTAGTTTGTGATAAACCCAACACGCTGATAGACATGTTCAAATTCCTGCACTTCCTTCACCTGTTTCTGAAGAACTTCCTGATCTGCCTTGACCAGTAGCAAAGCTGAATCATCGCCGTACGCCTCTCTTGTGATCTGTCTGGTGCAGAATCGCAGGCACAAAAGCTGACGTCCCTGTAGGTTTCTCATGCGGAACAGGCTATCCGGTCTCTCGAAATGCTTCTTGCGTATACCATGCCCAGCCTTCTCCAACCATATATTGTCGTCGCTGATGCTGAACGACATCGGCATGATATGACCGGTCAGAAAGATGTGGCCGGCCTTTACCTCTCCGAAAGGATTGTGTCCGCTGAGAGAACAGTCGGTGCGAGTAAAGTCGACCCTGACAAAGAACTCATCATCCACGAAGCTTTCTAGACCCCAGGTTACGCCTCGGTGAACACTCAGCCAGCTCCAGCTAGGCGCGATGTATTGTTGTTTCTCGCCAGGATCCTCTTCATCCGGCAACCAGCGCAAGTGGTTGAGCAAATCCTTCTCCCACAGGCCAGCAAGGTACTTTCCAGTTAGTTTGTTAGACCACTCTGTAGCCAAACCAGCCACTGCGGGTAGCCCGTCGGTTTTATGAGTGATTTGCTTCTGAGAATATTGCACGATCAAATCACGCCAAAGCTCGTGATGTTCGGCAAGCTCTTTAGCCTCTCCTTCAAGAGCAACGGTCGGATGGGACCAGTTGGACCTGAAGCTCTTGGTTCCCGTGATATACTTGTGTCCAGTCTTTATGATGCGACGAGCAGGGACCAACGGGTCTTGCTCGTGCTTGTCGAGTGCTCCACATTCGCATTGCATCGATGAAAGACAGTCAAAGACGAGTTCGCTCTTTGTGTAATGGAGTATTCGAGTTGCCAACAGCCTTTCTTGGAAGCACCAAGCCCGTGTCGTAAGTGGATGGTCTTGAACTTCACCCATCTTTGTACCGGCAATCGGATTGGAAGAGCCTTTGGAAGCATTGGGATCGGTATCCCAACCGAAGACACCGTGCCTGATCGTACGGCGCCCGTAAACCTCAAAGGGCTTTCCGTTGGGAAATGACCCCGAAACCGTCACGAGTGGCTCTCTTGGAAACAAACAGCCACCGTCACCGTCGATGGACCCAGTGGCCGCTAGCACCAGATCTGCCCCATTGTAGATGGAGGCCATTTTGGCTGCTTCAATTTGCCAGTCCTTCTTATCATCCTGGATGATGCACAGGGAGTCGATCCATAGATACCGTATGTCAAGTTTCCTAGCAATGGTGATAGCATCTTGAAAGGTCTTTGCGAGATCGCCGAATGGGATGTTCTTTTTCCACTGGTCTATCGTTTTGGTAGTCGAGAGTAAGTGATGACTCTTACCCCAGCAGTGAGACAGCGCAATATATGGCTTATCAATACGCTGCATAGAATCATCGTGCTCGAAGACATGGATCCCTCTATTTGAGACGGGCCCGATGTCAATCACCCGCTTTGGGAGGGCCCTTTCTATCGATGATTCGGCTTCAGAACAGACTGCATGCCCCTCTTTGCAAGTCTTGATCCAACTTTTGATCAGATTGAAAGAGGATTTGGTACTCGGATCTGGTTCAACATGCCCAGCAGGTCCTCCAAACTCGGCGGGCAAACTCCAGTCTGGCCTTTCGATGGTCATGGACGAGCCAATAGTTGGCCAGGGGCAGGGAGAGCCTTTAATAATTAGTTAAAAGTCCGAACTGTAAAAAGTTCTGAAATACCAAAAAAAACGTCTGAAAGAAGGGGGGGATCAGGCTTACCAGGTAGGGTATATAGCTCATATGCTTCGAGGGTCTCCTTCTCTATTTCGTTACTAGAACCAAAGATATCAAAGTCGTCGTCTGGAGGATTTCCCCTGACGACGTTGACTCTCATGGCGTTTCCTTTGCAGAATACAATAACAAGCCACAGCTCAGAATCACCAAAGTCCAAAGTACCTTTTGTCAGCTTTGACAAGGCCTCTTTGAGCAACAGGCAGGACACGCAACCCAACGCCGCTGATGCTGGAACTTCGGAAAGGTACACATTGATTTCCCAAGATGCGTAGTCGGCGCGTCCCCTTCCGGCCCAGCTTGACGGTTCGCCGATATCACCAAGCTTGGCTGCTCTCTGAGCGTTGATAGAGCCAGAGTTCTCGTGCATGGCGATCCCAGGCAGAGGGACAGCGGTACTAGCTGATCCACCGTAGAGGTTCCAGCATGTCCGACATATCTTTGGATCCTTTCTAATCTCAGTTTCAGTGTCCCCCAGGGGGTAAGGTGGTTCTTTGAGGTGGAGTGATGGCATTGTTGCCCAACCCCGCAGATGCAGCTCTTGGTAGAAGGCTGATGGTGAAGGTTGTTGATCTTTCAACTCGGTATTGCTCGAGTATGGTCTTGAATTTCCGCCAGTTAAATAGTCACTGGAATTCGTTCTAGTTGGAGATGGGTGATTAAATAGAGAGAAGGTCGCAAGGAAAGTTACGAAACAAGCACTGCCTAAGCCCGTGTGTTTCAGCCCCCACGGTCATGTGATGAGCGATGGTGGTAGGCTCCGAGCCTCTTACAGCTCAGTGAATTCCATCTGAATAGCCAATGCTCATTTGATTTTCCGCATGAAACGCACATATTTATGGAGAATAAGAAGTATTCACCATCGGCAAAGAACAACAAGCGCGGGTGTGTGCGTATGCCCTCGTTTGATCCGCGTTATGCGTACCCACTATAGATATTAGGTTAAAATAAGCTAAGATAACTGGCCAAGTTTGATTAGCCCACTATAGTACTATAGTAACATCAAGAACAGTCTAAGCTAAAACTTTAAATAAACCACTGCCCTTTCAATATATGCTACATTTCCCTCGATACATTCTACTAGTTTGGTCCATGGCCCCTCAGGTGATCAAATCCAAAGGGACAAATGGCCCCGGTTGATTTCAAACACTCCAGGCCATGATAACATGGAGATGGAGAAGGTGGCTGCTTCAACTCGACCATCAAATACTATATTTCTTGTATGTAAATCTAGACAACACAGTTCTGAGGTCACCAGGTTTCTAACCTTGAAAATTCTCTTCTTATCCGTCATCCTCTAAGTATTATCGTTGTTCGTACTTGAGACAAAAACAATAAGAACGGTAGCATATCTTTACATTTATGGTCAGCAGCTTCTTGGATATGCAGAGACAGGCCAGAACCTACGTTGTACCAGCCACGACCAACTCTGTTGTTTTGACTCGAGTCAATACAGAAAGAACCGAGAGGTAAACGATCGTAGACAGCATGACGATGATTATCCGAACTGCAACAGTTGTTACGAGGTTGCAGATAACTATCGGCAGCAACAGGAGAAGCGTAACCAAGGATATTAAAAGCGCTTTGGCCGTGTGCTTGATCAAAGACCCAGAGTATATATGTACGCGTGGGTCTGATGAAACATGTTGACCATAGTTCTGGAAACTGTCAGCATACTGATAGTACAGAGACCGGTCACGTACCTTTCCAAAACTACGGCTTGACCATATCAGTCTATGTTCTACCCAGTCCTCAAACCGAGACACGGCGGTATCGGTAGCCGGAGCCAGGGAGAAAAGCTCCCGATCATGCTTGAGGTATGCTATTTCCTCCCTAGCTACGCATCGATTGCCACCCAACCAGTTTTGTAGACTCTCTACGTCTCTTTTCTCGGCGGTGCCGAAGCTGAGTGTCCGGGCTGTGCTATCGACAAATTGATCTATAATCATGTCAGCGCGTGAACAGTGACTCCAGAATACTTGGTTCTTACCATAATCTGCCAGGCAGGATTCGATATCTGACAGAACAGCGGCACGTTCAAGGTTCCTATCCTTACGAAACTGTGCGAGGTAGATAGTGCCCGGAGGGGACGTATCTGAATTATCAATTTTGTCCAACCTTTGCTCCAGGACCGACAATTTATCCTGCTTCACCAAGAGCAATCGCGCTCTGAGACGGTCGAATCGTCGAAATATGAAATAGGGGCTATGCGATGAGATAAGAGCCGTGAACCTTGGATAGCCTAATTGGAAGTCCTCAACTAGATAGTAGCGGTCAGAATCGCAATCGGTTATTCCTCGAAAGTCACATGTACTTACTTTTCGCCCTACTTGCCGTGCCTTTGTGTGTTGACGAGCTCGATAAAGGCAAAATGGGCTGGACATTCATGTTGGATTTCCTTAATGGGATATCTCTGGGGGGCAGAATACCTAGAATTAAAGATGTGAGAGTTCGGCTGCACTGTGAGGCTGGAGTAATACGCCCGCATGCGTCCTTTGTCGGTCCAGATTCGACAGGTCAAATACCAATGAAGAGTCGCCACGTGAGAATGCATAGCCACAAGGCAATGAGGTAGATTATTTGCCTCATTCTCATGAAGAGAGGGGTTTTCTTCTTCTGCCTGCCCATTCTTACATCCACAACATCTCACACAATGTCCAATGATGAACAGTCAGTGATCAAATCGTGCCACTTGGCAACAGTTCTAGCGCTCACCGTCTCAGAAACAACCAATCTCCCGACTATGTCGAGGGAGGCAAGCGGCCATATGTGTCGCCGTATGACGAGGTGCGCAGTGCACTGCCCAGTAGCAGAGGTGGTCAGTTCAGCTGGCTTGATGCTAATGCGTGGTGAACAGAATACCAGCTTCATAATCGGAGACCAGGTTTACCTGCTGAGGTACGACGGATCCCGCGAAGGCCCTTACCTCATTGCAACCGCTCCCACCGGTGGTACTTGTAAGCTTTGGGACGAACAAGCTGGCGCACCTGTTCAGCAGAACGCGGACGTCAGTGTGGATGAACTAGAGGCCGTGTAACTAGACTACATAGCCTCAACTACGTGGAACAAGTAGGTGACAGAAGTTGTAGCGTATAATTTGAACTTGCAACAAGGCAGTGCCCAAGGCACTCTCCAAGGCAGAGGGTGAGGCTGTTGATGGGGAGCCTGGAAGGCGGTGCAAGGTGCAGGGGACTGGCCAGATATAACCCGCATACCTTGACATGCGCGCGTGATCTGTTTCTTTAGTTAACTGACATCTCAAATACCAAGAACTTTTCCCGCGCTACCTATCAGAGTGGAAATCTAAACAACACCCGAAACTATGGATCAAACGACACAAAATCAGCCAGCGCATTATGCCATTCTAGTCGGGATCAACGCCTACCCTGACAAACCCCTCAAAGGCTGCGTGCGCGATATTGAGAATGTCAGATCATTACTTCAGCAACACAAACCCCCCGTTCAGATCAAGGTCTTCACGGCAACCTCGAACCCCAATGGCGAGGATCTCGGTCCGATCGAAGACACCAAGTCTTTGCCAACACACAGTAACGTGACTGCTGCTTTGGAACATATCACCTTTAATGCACAGCGGGGTGATCGTGTTTACATCCATTACTCAGGCCACGGTACTCAGGTCGAACGAAAAAGCGCCTTCTCCAACACCTCTACCCGCGATCTAGCGCTACCTCTTCTACACGGGGACAGAGGCGGGGGTACCAGGTGTCTCGGGGGTCACCAACTGGGCATGAAACTTAACGCCATGGTCAACAAAGGGCTCGTTGTCACGCTAGTCCTCGATTGTTGCTTTGCGGCAAGTGTCTATCGCCAAGACCGTCTCAACGTCAGGTTCCTCCCTCCAAGCCCAGAGTATGGACTAGACTTCACCGATGATGGTGACAAGACAATCGAAAGCGCGGAAGAGACCAGCTCTGCCTACCGCGATGTTTCTATGACGCCCAGTTGGCTCATTGACCCCAAGGGGTACGCGGTACTCTCTGGTTGTGACTCTCACGAAGAAGCGACCGAGGTGATACTGAAGGGAGAGAGCTATGGAGCACTATCCCATCACCTTTATCTCACACTCGGAGACAACGGGCTTAACAGAAGACACAAGGATATCCATCGACGTCTTTGTGTCAAGTTCCGAGAGAGTGCATTGAACCAGAGCCCCAAGTTGTACGGCAACAAAGACCAATGCTTTTTCGGTCAGCCCGAGATCGAAAGCACCGTCGAGACGATATCGCTAGTGAGAGACGGGCAGAATCTTCTCTTGCAGGCTGGTCGAGCACACGGGATCTCGGATGGTGATGAGCTCATTCTTTATCCCTCAACACTATCAAACCGCGACCCCGGCTTGCCTACCAATATCATAGCTGCCACCGTTGACTCGGCCCAGCCCTTGACGTCTACGCTGGTTCTTGGAGGTACCCCGAACTCGTCGACACTAATCAACTGGGTTGCAGAACTCCGAACTCGGTCCTGCCTCCGTGGATTCCCAGTTTCCTTGAGCGAGAATCTTCATCGCACAGATGAATGGCTAAAGACACTCGACATGCGCTCGCTCATGACTCGTGGGCCAGCCGAGGACCAACCTTTTGCGTTCCATGTCGGTTTAGTCGACAAGGAATACACAATTTTGAACGGATCTGGTCAACAAGTGATGAACCTACCACCGATGCCACAAGATCTCGTAGGTTCGGACGATGTTTCTGCGGTCATTGAACACTTGACCAGGTACCAACTCGTCAAAAGCCTTAGAAATGACTCTCCGGCGGACGACTTCCAAAACTCTTTCGACATCAACATCGTCAATCCCGCTGGAGATTATTTCGCCCCAGGATGTGTTATCGAGGTTGAACAGAATGACAGTAAGAAGCCCATGTTCGAGCTGCAAGTCAGAAACAGAGGGCACAAGTTCCTTTACGTCTTTGTCTATGATATGGGCCCGTTCTGGCAGATCGAAGACATCTTTTGTGGGGGCTACGAGTCTCTGTCTCCTCCAAACTCCAGCAAGGGGTTCAGTGGGGTGTACAAAAAGAAGATGAGGACGACGGTGCCTCAACAGATGAGGGAAAAGGGTTCCCAGCAGTGTGATGACATTCTAAAGGTCTTTATCACTTCTCAGCCGACGTCTTTTGATTTGCTAGATCTTCCCAAGATCGGACACCCGTCGCAGAAACAGTCGGGGGATCGCAGTAGCAGACTCGGAGGCGATGGCCCTGAAGATTGGGTGGCTGTCAACTTTCCAATTCGAACTAGGGTGAGGTCAGAAGAAGGAGAATAAAGGGGGGTTAGGGACATGGTTCTTAGTATATAACTTGATGCTCCAATGGCTACTATAAATACATGCAGTCAAACTATATATCTTTCAGGGACATTGAGCTAATGATCTTGATTAACTTCCGTCACTGCAAGTTGCTTCTGATTACCTTTATCTTTCTCCCGTGGGTTGTAGTCGTTGCCAAGTCAGAAATGAAAGTATTGGATATCTAACTAGCGAGGGAAATACTAGATACTGCCCTTGTCGCTGATACGTTGATTGGCGAAGGGACTAAGACAACGACGCATCATGCATTCTTGCGGTCAGGTTCGGGAGACAACATCAGCAACTGTGCTACGTGATACCCACGATGCTATCCGTAGCACCAATAGTAAGAAACCCCACCTTATCCATTTGAGAATATTCCAAAGGCAATCATTTTCTGCATCTTTCTTGACCAAGCAGTCCGCCCCTAGTGGAAAGTGCAACGATGGAGGCATTCTGTCAAACTAAACCACTGTGCCAAATAGGCCAAAGTGTAAGGACCCTACATAATGCCACAGAGCACACAGGGCTTATATTTAGTACGACACATTCTCGTCCTTGGGAATTTGCGAGACTGGCCGCGGCTATGTCAGTTGGGTGAATTGCAAGCGGCATACTACTAGCACTCGATCACTGTGGCTGCCGTTGTTGCAGAGACAGAGTTGACGGGGCTTTTCAAAGGCTTCCGTGCACATGTATGGTTTCTGGGGATTACGCTGAGGAGCCTCAGGAGAGTGCTAAATCCCTACAAGTCATAAAGAAGGCCGACTTGGCCAATTATCGTCTCACTTTGGCACATTTAGCCGTTGTAGTTATTGGGTTGGCTAGAAAGACTATCATCTACTGAGATGTGCGACGTGGTTGTAATATTGCCCTGCCATCATCGTTGCAGCTAAACCACATGTTGCTTATACTTTGACCGTAAGATTCAGATTTAAGACACTAGACCCGCTGGGTAGAATTTGTATCCTCTCCTTTGTTACCCGCCGGAGAGACTTCATGATACTCTGCACGACCATCTTCCTTCAGATCCGCAGTCTTGCTAACATCCACAACTTGGTCGCCATAGAGCTCAGCAATCTCTTCCAAGGATTTTCCAGACTATTGTATATTAGCATCAAGTTTCAAGTCCCGAGTTGCTGGGTGTCTCTTACGGTTTCAGGGAGAAAGAAGAAATAATAACAAGCGGCAGCCAAGTTAGTCGCGATGAAGAGAGCATAGTATCTGTCCACTATTAGCTTGTGTCATGAACTCCATCAATGGGTTGTCATACCTCCAGCTGACTTGCTCAAGGGCAATAGGAGTGATCTGAGACAGGACAATGGCAACAACTGATTTGCAAGCCACGGCAAAAGCCAGTCCCTTTGTGCGCAAGAAGAAGGGAAACAGCTCCGATGGCACAACCCAGACCATGGCGTTGAAGAAGATTGCATAGCACATCGAGTAGATGAAGATGCAAGCAATGGCTGCTCGTGCGCCAGCTTCGTTGCCGGCTGACTTGCTGCCAAACTCTGCACTCAGCGCCATGCAGAGCGCGATCATGCAACTCAAGACAATAGAGCCAATCCACAGAGTGCGCACACGAGGCCACTTGTCAGCCACGACAACAAGATAGATGACTTGGCCAATGACGCCCATCATTCCGTAGATGCCGCTGATAAGTAGCGATGTGCGACCAGTGAATCCAACAGTCGAGTAGAAGATGTTCTGGAAGTTCTGGATGACAGAGGAGCCGCTGAGTTGACTCATTGTGACGATAAATGCCGCTGTCAAAGTACGGCGGATATACTGTTTGGAGAACATCTGCTTGAGCGATGTGGTCCAGTCTGTGTTTCCCTGTGAACGCTCAAAATGGATCTGTTCCTGAATCTGCGCGAGTTCCCGTTCGATCACGTCTTCGTTGTCTGCCGTACCATGTAGAGAAGCCAGTACGCGCTGGGCTTCCTCGTGACGGTCACGCAAGATTAACCAACGGGGAGAGAAGGGGACAAAGAAGAGGACAACAGAGAGGATAATCGGAATAGGCAGTTGCATGGCCAGAGGGATGCGCCATTGAGCATCGCCCGAGGCATGTGCTCCTGCGAATCCGACCCAGTTTGCCACGGCAAACCCAATGGCAATCATCATGCCCTGAAGACCGACCAGAAAGCCTCGACGATCTGATGGTGCCACCTCGGCAAGGTAGATGGGCACGACAGAGAGGATTTCGCCGCAGCCGATACCAGCAATGAGGCGACCGGCAATCATCATGCCCACGTGGACAGCAGCACACTGAAGGATCGATCCGATGATAGCTGGACTCTCGGTTAGCTAAACATGCATTTATACTAGGTAAATTGGGGCCTTACTGAGAATCGCAGCAACCAAGATGGTATACTTTCGACTGAACCTGTCTGCAAGATACCCAACAGTGAGACCACCGATGGCCTGGCCGGCATTGTAGACAGACACGATAGCACCCGTGTACGCCGTGTTGACCATGGAAGGCCCGTACATCTTGAGTTTGAACGTGTCATGGCCGAGGGTCGTTGCAACGATGCCTAAAGAGGGCGGCACTAGTTAGCCATCGAGTCCGAGGAACGACGTGTTGTTTGAACATACCAGAGTCGAAGCCATAGATGAAACCTCCTTGTGCCGCCACAAAGGCGACAACGAGAATGAGGCGATTCATGTCGTTTGTTTTCTTTCTACGGGGCGAAGAGATGCAAGGACCTGATGATGCATGGTAAGAAAGAAAGCCCAGTTTATTTATGCAATGGGCTCACAGCCAAGATGGCTAGCGGTTTGGAAACCCGGTTGCTGAGCTGAATCAATTAGGGTTAGACTATTCGTCTTTCGGTTGAGAAACGGCCGAGTTCGTGACATTAGCGAGCCGAGATCAAGATTCAAGGCCAAATGGTCCCATCCATCCGGGTTATCCGCCGATCGTGGAGAAGCCATCCTAGTCCATATGTCCCAATGTAGTTATAGTACGGAGTAGATTGAGCATAGCGAGCAACACGATGTGGTTTTATAGCTTTTAGAAACACATTTTTTACTGATACATGGACATCGAGAATTCTTAAAACGTCCTAAATATCTTGTTCAAAACAGAAAGAGCGATAATGACTCTTACAGTGAAGGCTCCGTGATTTCCAAGTGGTCCCAAACCACACACAGTTTGGCACCAAGGTGGGTTTCAACTCCTTTCCCCGCATTTGCCGGCCGACTGGAAATGAAAAAGTCTTCTATGTACTAAGGCTGCCGGGGGAATACAGCCCTAGCCCGGTACTATAAACTCAATAGTGGTGGTGATTGTAGACCAATGACATCTCTGGTTGAACTGTTTAATAAGATATATTTGAAGCATTCCGCTGTGGCGAAAAGTACGGGTGGAAAGGCGGAATCTGGGCCTTATGAGTCTCCGTAGTAGCAGGAATATAAAACTGGAGATGGAAGAATACATCAGGGGTCATGAGTCAAGAAACGTGGAGTGCGACAGGGGTTTGAGAGTCATGCGCTATCGGCTCAGACAATTGATCATGGCCTATCGATGGTGTCAAATCCTACTTCGTGGAGCCCCTAGTTGAGAATACATGTTCCTTGTAGAATATTCGTCTCTTCTCGCACCGTTGATCGCCCGAAACTCCACAAGTCTCGTCCAGCAATCTTCCGTTTCGCGAACACGATGGTCTTGTTGTGGCCTCCACATGAAATCCTCGCTGGTTCTATTTAGCTGTTCATCTCTGGAGCCCTGGCGTCTGTCTGCACTCGTCATCTTGCACAGACGTTTGTTACAAGCTCAAAATGGCTGCTCCAACCGTCACGGCTGTTGTCTTTGACCATCACCACAGCGGCTTGGGAGTAGACAACCCACGTCCCCGTCTATCATGGCGCTTCCAAGCCGCTGATCAAACTGCACCAGCGTGGCGTCAGACCTCGTATGAGATCGAGGTGGTCTTCAAGGCGGAAGGGGTCCCGCAACTCTTCAATGCGGAGAGTGACCAATCTGTTCTTGTTCCTTGGCCCGCACGATCCTTGTCCTCAGCAGAGGTTGCAACTGTACGAGTTCGGGTTCATGGAGTGAGCGATACCGACGGCAGCTACAAGGCTGAAGAGCCAAGTCCTTGGTCAGCTCCGGCAACTGTTGAAACTGCACTTCTAAAAGAGTCGGATTTTCAGGCTGATTTCATCTCTTCCGAGGAACAAATTGGACCGAAAGGACCTTTGCGCCCGATTCGATTCCGCAAAGTCTTCAAGCTACCCGCCGATATCAAGCAAGGCTCACATGCGCGACTATACATCACAGCCCTGGGCGTCTTCCAGGCTTGGATTAACGGCCAGCCTACAAACGATGAATGCATGGCCCCTGGGTGGACGAGCTATAAGCACAGACTGGCATATCGCATTCACGATGTCACCTCTCTACTCATCCCCGGCGAGGAGAACGTCATTTGTATCGAGGTCGCAGAGGGCTGGTACGCAGGTCGACTCGGCTTCAAGGGAGGTGTACGGTTTCGTTACGGCGACGAGCTGGCCGCATTTGCTCAGCTAGAAGTTCACAACCACGAGGGGACAGATCCATGGAAGTTGCTCACAGACGACAGCTGGTCCTGTACCGCTTCACCCCTTATCAACAGCGAGATCTACGATGGCGAAACCTATGATGCGAGGGAAGATGTCTTACGCTGGAACCTCTCGAGCACACAGTGGCCTGGAGCTTTAAAAACCAAGACACTTCCAATGCCATCAGCGAAGCTGGTAGCACCAGACGTTGCCCCTGTGAGGGTCACCGAGGTGAAGCCTTGCAAGGAGGTCTTCAAGAGCAAATCTGGCAAGACCATTCTTGACTTCGGTCAGAACCTGGTAGGAAAGCTCCAGATTCGCTCCCTCCAGCTGGCTTCAGGGGCCAAACTAGTACTACGACACGCTGAAGTGATGGAAGACGGCGAGCTGGGAACCAGGCCTCTCAGGCATGCCAAATGTTGCGATACAATCGTAGGCTCGGGGGAGCCTCTCCAAGACTGGACACCACGATTCACCTTCCACGGCTTCCGCTACGTTGAGGTTGAAGGCTGGCCTAATGGAAACCCTTCACCCAACGACATCAGTGCCCTCGTCATTCACACAGATATGCGGCGACGCGGTACCTTCAAATGCTCAAATCCTTACGTTAACCGACTCCATGAAAACGTTGTCTGGTCGATGCGAGGCAACTTCTTGTCCATTCCCACAGACTGCCCTCAACGAGACGAGCGGCTCGGCTGGACCGGAGATCTTCAGGTATTCTGCCCAACAGCAAGTTTCCTCTACGACACTATGGGGATCCTCGGCAGCTGGCTCGAAGATGTAGCCGCAGAGCAGCTTGAGGAAGGAAAACGCTCCATCCCGCCTCTTGTGGTGCCCAATGCCATCAGCTCCAACTGGCCGCACATGGCCCAGGCGATCTGGGATGATGTGACTGTCTTGGCTCCAGCGGACTTGTACCAGTACAGTTCTGACAAGGGACTTTTGGAGCGCCAATTCGACAGCATGTACTCTTGGCTGGCTAAGGGTGTTGATCGGGCTTCAGATGGTCTCTGGAACCCCGACAAGTGGCAGCTGGGAGACTGGCTGGATCCAAGTGCGCCTCCAGAGGATCCAGGAAACGGTCGCACAGACAACATCCTCGTTGCCAATGCCTATCTTATACATACGACTCAGGTCTTTGCAAAGCTTTGTGGTGTTCTGGGAAAACAGGATCTGGCTGACAAGTATACGAAAGACGGGGAGCATTTGAAGTCACTCTTTCAGAAACGATATATCTCGGCAGAGGGCAACCTCATGTCGACCTCTCAGACAGGCATCAGTCTCGCCGTACAGTTTGATCTCTACCCATCGAATGCCGACGCTCGACGCACAGCAGCAGACGCGCTGGAAAAGCTGGTCCGAACTGCTCGCTTCCGCATCAGCACTGGGTTTGCAGGAACGCCAGTCATCTCACACGCACTTACAGCCGTCGGGCGTCCCCAGCTGGCATACCGTATGCTTCTCGAGACACAATGCCCTAGTTGGCTGTACTCAGTCGTTGCTATGGACGCAACAACCGTCTGGGAACGCTGGGATAGCATGCTGCCAGATGGTCGGATCAACCCGGGCCAGATGACGAGCTTCAATCATTACGCCCTTGGGTCTGTTGCAGACTGGCTTCATTCATCTGTTGGCGGAATATCGCCGCACGCGCCGGGCTGGCGAGTAATCCGTGTCCGTCCCGTTCCGGGCGGTAACTTGACGAGCGCCGAGGTGACCTTTGACGGTCCCTATGGACGAGTTGCTTGTAGTTGGTTCCTGGGAGAAGGTGGAAGGTTCACCATGACTCTGGTGGTTCCGCCCAGCTCCTCGGCAGTTGTGACGTTGCCTTCGGAGTTGAGTCGAGGCTATGATGGGCGGGATGAGCCGACTCGTGTTGTTCAATCGGGGACTCACTGCTTCGAGTGCGACTTTGATGCAGGAGAGTGGCCGCCTAAGCCTCGCATTGCTGCAAACCAACCTATGCCAGAGGACACCATCGCAGGATAGCTTCTCGCTCGGCTTAGTATGACTCAAGATGTCCCCGTTTGGAAATAGAGTAGACTTTATTCAACACTGCAGAATTCAAGGATGACAAGCACCCTTGATGCAGGTCAAGTGAATTATACCAGGTACACGCCCTATTACAGGCTGATACAGATACATAATACCTCGTTTCTTCCAAAAATAGCAGCTAAGATAGTCTTTGGAGCTTCGTCTCTTTTCAATAATAGTGGATTGCCTCGTGAATATTAACGACATAGATCTCTGCCCTGGGTCCAATATGCCATTCGTTTCACGCGAATGTTCCACTGAGATTCCTTTCTGCCTCTCAAGCTTCGTATTGAATGCCGAATTATTGTACAGCTCGTGTCTCAACACAAGTTCCGGCGCCGGGGACGATCCGGGTGTTGCCCATCACAATACCCCGTTCCACTTACAGAGAGAAGCCGACAGCTCCTGGCAGAGCTCGAGAAAGATCTGCTCGACACTAAAGAACAATTCATTAGCGCGCAAGCCGGTAGCATCCACGTGGCTACCCTTGCCATCCGCCCCCTGCTTATTGTCAGGCTATGAGAGCTGACGGCCCCTATGACGGAGCAGCCTGAGTGGGGGGCTAAATTGTTCAACAAGAAGGACTATTTATCTACGATCTTACTACTGAATAACAAACGTACCACTAATGCTGCGAGTTGATACTATATAAATGGTTCTTATAATTCGTCAAACTTGGCTTTCGACTTGATATATTAACATTTATGTCTGGTCAACTACGAAGCTGTCGAGACACGGCCACACACGTCAGAAATACAAGTAAGGGAACTAGATCAGGCTACAAGCAGTGACTATGCATTTCAGCAATGGTTTGGGATCTGTGGCAAGAAATCAATCCTAAGTTTATTCCGCTACTGTCTTTATTATTCGATGGATTAAATCCCAGAGCATTCCCCTGGATTAGATCTGCTGTTGTGAATAAAATGAGGCTGGTGGTACAATCAATATAACCCCTGGAATCCTGGGCCTATTGGTTTCGATTGTCTAATGATCTGTTCGTTTTATCTTGAGTACACGTAGATTTCTTTTGGCAGCGGCTGATATATCTACAATCCTACATAGCCTTCTTTCAAGACATTTTGACTGTATATGGGAATAAAGGGAAACCTTGATGAGACGTTATCTTGAGCGAATACGGAATTACCTGCGGTTCAGTTCCTCTTTCCTATGACGACGTTCTATGGGCACTTGCGCAGTGTGCTCGGGGCCTTCTGTCCTCTTCATCTGGCATATACCAAAAGATCAACAAAAGACACAGGGCCCATAAGTTTGGTTACTGCCAAAAGACCATTATTCAGATGTGGTCGATCGTGATTGGATGATTTCAGCCTCGTCCCATGGGCCATGACCAAAAGTCCCCTGTAGAGGGTGGAAGAAGTGCAAGACAAAACAAGGCTCGCGTTGGGCGCCCGACCAAAAGGTCCAACAAGAGGCCAACTGCACTACTGCAGGTCATGTACTTGTTATCAAATATCCTGGTCCCTTTTCTGAGGCCACGGGGTATAGAAAGCCTAACCTCGCATTCATGGTAGTATCGTACAAACGACTAAGTCAGCACAGCAAGACACACAACCGACAGACACCTGCAACTCCCAACACGTTCTCGTATCAATCTTCTTTCACCAAAGAGCTTCTTGCCCTCCATCTCATATATCTTATTCCTTCATCGTGGCCATGGAATGGAAGTTGTACGAAAAAGATGCCATGCGCTGGTATCTGGACGAAAGCAAGACCGCCCAAGAAACCATCAAGCTGCTAACTGACAAGCACAACATCAGAGTCACGTTTGTCTACCTACTCAACAAAAGATGCCCTCGATTGATAACGAAGCTAACGAAATCGCAGGGAAAGAATGTTCAAAGCAAAGTTTGGCAGGTTGAAGAACCTACATGCCAACGAATGGTGTGCAGTAATTGCCGAGATTCGCAAACGGGAAGCACGGGGTCTCAAATCCGCCATCTACATCCATGGCAAGCATATGGGGCAACAGAGCACAGCTAGAGCTATCCGCCGATACTCCAAGCTCTTGAGAACCCGAGTCGGTGAGCCAGAACCTGGTATAGGTACGCTGCACTCAACAGAAGCTCGGCCTTTTACTCACCATCATTCAGACTTGGGTATCGACACAGTCGGTCGGCATCGCATAGAAATTCGCACTCCCGCCGGAGAGCATGATAATATAGCCCATGAAACCAGTGTTGATGTGCAAGGCAGCGCTTCAGAGGCTTTGGAGGAGTCTAGTGAACCTTTGATCGGCCTTCAACTCGACCTAGGGGACGCGGATGTCGACTTCAGCGGCGATTTTATTTCCGGAGACGCCCTTTGCCTTTCCCCTTCGATGTTTCTCCATCTTGATGACTCTATTCCTCAGCCATCCGGAGAGTCCTTTTGGATACATGATGGCCAAACCCTGAATCTTGAGAATGGGTCGGCTGTCTCTCGATGGAGGCCTGGTCATTTTCTCATGGAGGGACCAAGCTCGCCTTTGTCCTTCCAGCTTTTGAACAAGCCTCGGCAACCCTTCCGATCGTTTTGGGACCTTTCTGGTACTTATCTTCTACTCCAAGGGCTAATATTGATCTCATGCTAATTTCAGTCGTAGCTATGTTGAGTCTAAGCCTTGACAGTTCTGAGCTCACAGCTGCGGTCAATCGACGCAAGTTTCTCGCTGCAAACCTCAACGATAGGGAGTTTATTATGCTGGCGCGGAAAAGTGAACTCCTATCGATACTCGGCCTTCCCGATTTCGAATCAGAGTCTATCAAGCCCGCGGTTGAGTACGTTGAACAGGTTATGCTTCTCCCTATAGGCAGACGGAGAGATCTCGGCTCCAGCCTTCTCGAACTTACCACCGACCAGTCTCTCTATCAGATATTCACAGTCCTTGCCTATTTGGCATCCAACAATATCTTTTCCGAAGAGCAAACTTGGCTCTATGTTTCCTGGCTCATTAGGAAGAACTACATGCCTAAACTGTTGAGCTTCTTGCAACTATCCTCCGGTAGCATCCTCGCTTTTGCCTCGGTATTGCTCGGAGATATCTGTAGGAGTTTTTTGTGGAGAGAAAAGAAAGTATCTTCTTGCTATGCCTTCTTAGGTTCGAAAGGGTTTCTAAGCCTCGTCGAGAGCCATCAGCATGACATACCAGGGCCTTTGGGAAGCCGACTCCTCCATATGGCCGTTTTAGATGACAACATTGAACTCGCCAAACTGGTAGTATCCCACGGGGCTGACGTCAATTTCGGTGAAATTTCGTACGCAACCTCATGCCCCAGTCCCTTAGCGCGTGCTACTAGTTTGGGGAGAATTTCCATGGTCAGATACCTTATTGGTGTAGGTGCCGATCTCGACCGGCGCTTCATTTACAAGTACCAAAAAGCTACTGCCCTCACAATCGCTGTGTCGGAGAACAACTACGAGTTGACGCAGACTTTGTTGGCAGCAGGTGCCCGAATTACAGACGTTCTTCAAATTAATGGTCTAGAAGCCGTCCCATTCCTACCAATATGTTCACCGGCAATTCGAACTCTATTGCAAAAGTCGCTACAGCTGACCGAGGAGTCCAATATCTTCAACCTGGCCCGCGCTGCTAGAAGAAGCAACCGCGAGCTTTCTAAGGCTCTCTTACAGCACCCCAGCGTCCCACAGTCAGTTTTAAATCGGGCCATGTGCTATGCAATCGAGGGGGTAGACGTGTCAGCTATTGGAACTTTTCTACGTCACGGAGCAGACCCCAACACCGGACTACGTACACTTCAGAAGTCTATCGCCCATGGCACGAAGGGTCTCCTAAGCAGATTGCCTTATGATTCAGAGTATGCTCTTGCAGATCTTATCCATCTTTTAATTACGGCTGGGGCAAAGATGGACCCAATAATGGTCTTGAAGATGTGCAGTGTCATAGGATCAAGGTTTCCCCGGGGGGTCTTGGATGTCCTACGTGTCTGATACTCAGACTGGGCAGTCTGATGGGTTTTGTTTTGAGGAAAAGTCTGATTTGATAGAGCTGTATTGACCTACTGTTTTTGCGTTGTATGAATTGATCTTGTTTTGTCAATAAACTTCCTGGCTTGTCTGTCTAGCAGTAGTGATTATTTATGTAGATTGATAAACGTCTTGATAAACTAGTGTAAATCACAACCTGCTCGCCCTAGCGGGTGGTCGGCCGTGCCGTGCCCGCAAAGGTTCCGCGAAGCCTTATTCCCGGCCGCGGCGGCTAAGAAAAGAAGCTTAAGGGGGGTAAGCTTAAATGGCTTTAGCCCGTTTGACTCAAGGGCGATCATGATGGACAGAGGTACGTACTGCACCGACGCTGGGGTGAACTGTGACGATAGAGTGAGATTGGGATATTGCGTGATCCAGAGGACCAATTGCGATGTCTCAACATCCAACGGAGAGATGTCGTTGGTTGCCTTGAGCTCCAAAGCCAGCGTTGTTTGGTTCGTGTTGAGAATGAAACAACTCGCACAGCTCCGCACGTCGCGCCACACGCGTCATGATGCGAAAAGTGCAGTTGAAGCGCAATCGAAGGATGCCACATTCTCTCTCAAAGGATTTACAACACTCGAATAGCGTGCGAAGGCAACGAACTCCCCGTCCGTCTCGTCCAAGCTGGGGATTAATATGGAGAGTCCATGTCCCATCATTTCCATGTCCAGCTAAAGCTCCCGGAGCACGTCATACCCCATATCCCATGGCACACTCCGGATCGGCCACGGCGTTGCCGTCCAACCTGAATAAGACAACGGCCATCCACTCGAGCCAAGAGGATCCAATCAGCACATCGTCGTCTTCCGGGGCATTGGGGTCGTTTGGCCGCGTTGACGTCTTCTCGGTTGATCGCAAGAAACATACCTTGGCAACTAGCGTCCTTTAGTGGGACGACGGGGAGACCTTTACTCTCTTTAAAAGGACCCGACGTCGTGAGAGCCCTCCTGTATTTTATTCCCATTTCTGCGGCTGTTCGAATCGTTCCCTTTCCATCATCCTCTCCCAGTATCAACTAGCGGCCACTTACTGTATCGAGCCACCCCGACAGAAAGGACGCCCACCTCCATAATCCCGTCGCCATGGTTGCCAAGATGAAATCCCCTGGCGATCTGGATCCTGAAGCCGGAGGCTCGCCAAGACGGTCGCCTTGGCTTGCGTCTGCCTTTGGAGGCCGCAATGTAGTGATTGGCCCGCGCATCGAGCCCCTCGCGACGAACCTGGTCCAAAACCTCAACGACAGCGACAGCAACACCGCCGTCGATCTCCTCGACAAGCAGCTCGCATCAGAGGCCGGCAATGCCATTCAGTACCGGACATGCTCCTGGCAAAAGACGGCGGGCCTTTTATTCAGCGAGTACATTGTGCTCTCCATCATGAGTTTTCCGTGGTCCTACAGTCTGCTTGGCCTCGTCCCCGGCCTCATCCTTACTGCCGTCGTCGCGGGCCTTGTGCTGTACACCAGTCTGGTCCTCTGGGAATTCTGCTTGCGACACCCCGAGGTTCGAGATATCTGCGATATCGGCCAGATGCTCTTTTGGAATCAAAAGTGGGCGTGGTGGTGGACAGCCGTCATGTTTCTGCTCAACAATACCTTTATCCAGGCCCTCCATGTGCTCGTGGGCGCAATCTACCTCAACACCATGACCGAGGCCGATTCCATCCAGGCGTGCCGCACCGTCGCATTTGCCGTGGTCGTCACGGTAATGAGCTGGGTTGGCTCTCTCCCGCGAACATTCGACATGCTGTCCAAGCTAGGCGCCGGCTCTACCTTCTTCACCTTCATCTCGGTCATCCTCGCCACAGCATTTGCGGGCGCCCAAGGGAAGCCGGCTGGATATCCCGAGCTGGGCGAGCCCATCATTTCCATCTGGACGCCGAGCACCACGACTCTTGTTACGGGCATGTCGGCATTCATGAACATGAGCTACACCTTTATCGGACAGCTCACACTCCCGAGTTTCATCGCTGAAATGCGAGATCCCAAGTCAGTACACTCATGCAGCCATTCACCTGATACACGAGAACTTACACATTTATAGGGACTTTCCCAAGGCGCTATGGGCTTGCACTATTGCCGAAATCATCACATTCAGCATTGTCGGCTCCGTCATCTATGTGTACACTGGTGATCAATACATGGTCACTCCTGCATTTGGTGTTCTGACGTCCGTCTACAAAAAGGTGTCATACTCCTTCATGATTCCCACCATCATCTTCGTCGGGTGTCTCTATGCCTCCGTTACCGGCCGATTTATCTTCTTCCGCATTTTCCGGGACACGGAGCATGTCACTTCACACACCGTCAAGGGCTGGTTCTGGTGGGCTGTCATCTTGCTTGGCAGTTGGGCCGCGTCTTTCCTCATCGCCGAGGTCATCCCTTTCTTCCAGTCATGTAAGCAAAACCCTCGCGATTTCTCTTCCTCGTCACTAATTCAGTCTCAGTGTTGTCCGTTATGTCGTCTCTCTTCAACTGTTGGTTCGGCTTCATCTTCTGGGGCGTAGCCTACTTCCGGATGCGCAACGCCGATTTGAAGATTGGGAGAACAAGACAGCCTATCCTCGATTATCTTTCAGTTGGCTTGAACGCCATCATCATTCTAACGGGCGTCCTTTATCTCACTTTAGGCACCTACGTCAGTGTGCAGGGTATCATTGACCTGTTCGAAGCTGGCGAAGTCAGTGGTGTTTTTTCATGCAAGAGCAATGGCATTTAAGATAGCGGAGCGTCGTCATATGAACAATAATTTTGTGCAGTTTTTCAAGTATAGGGGGAGGTCCAAGATTTCAAAAGCATGCATTTCGTTGCTCTTGGAGTTGATGTGAAGACGAACAGACATTCAGTCTACCTTAAGAAACAACAGGTCAAGCATGGGCCTCGGTCAGCTTGGGTTACCTCTTCGAGGGCTATCTCGCACATTACTGCATGCAGCCTTGAGGAGTCAAGACCAGCCACCTGACATAGGTCGATTGAAAGAATGCTAACATTGCGGTCACTGATCATGTCTGTACTTACATAGCCCGGCGGCTTAGACATGCCCGAGTCTCACAACCTCTGCACTTTGCCTCGACAAGTTCAGTCTTGATGTGGCAACTGCATTTCCAGTTCTCTCATTTTCCCCTCCTCGGTCTTTCTTGTCTTTGTTAAAAGTGAGTGTTTTCCGTTCATGCCTGATCTCGCGCTGGGACTTGTGGGTGTCATAGGGCTCGCCTAGCAGCTGGGCAACCACATAGTAAAGTTCGCTCCCTTGACCACTATCTAGGTCTTGCCGCCCTTGGCGGATGCCGGCGAATGCGCGTCCTGATGATCGATCGTCCTTGCTTGAACTGACAACGATGAACTGAGGGAGGATGGGGTTTCATGTCCGTGTATGGGGCTTTGCTTTTTTTAATCTTCATTGTCTCCTTCCTCTTCAAAATCAACATTCAACAAGTCTCGACGCTGGCACCTGAGGGAAACATGTGACGAGTCAAGCTATACGGCCATATCGAAGCTGTCGGGCGCGCAGCAGCTGGCGCTAGCAGATCAAACCATGCGAGTCTGTTACAATTTGAGGATCCGGGCATGGATGCTGGTACGCATACCCCGCAGATAGCCTCATCTCTGGTTCCCACCGGAGCATCGCCTGCATGAAAGACAAAAACTCCGCCTTGCTCTTGCCATGCAATGACGTTACAAGTGACTCTAGTTGTACTGGTTGTGGCAAAGGAACAACGCCCCGCCATTCGCCAGCTTCATCCCAGTACTTCAGAGACTTTGCGCTCTTCTGCAAGAACTCTAGGGGTGGTGGCCCAAGTATTGATACCATATGAGCAAGTTGCATGGCCTCACTACGCTCGGGATTCTCATCGTAAATCCGGAAGAGACTTTCCGCTTGAAGAAGGTCCCATGCCTGGGTAGAAAGAAGGCCAGTATGTTGAAACGGCCCATGGGGAGACTGGGAAAGGACCTACCAAGAGTCCAATTGACCACATGTCTACTGAGTAGTCCCAAGGCATGTCTAACAGTACTTCAGGGGCTCGATACTGTGAGGGCATGACGAGTCCACGCTGGGGTTCATCGTCGACGCAGATGCGAGCGTGTCCAAAATCACATAGTTGTGGGGCCTCCAGCATCCAGGAGCATCTTCGAAGTATGGATTACATGATTCCTGAAAACTTTTCTGGGGCTTGGGTTTGCCAGCTCTTTTTCTTCATATCTAGCCAGCAGAGATCTGTCTGTAATGCCGAGAAGCAGGTTTCCAGAATGTACGTCTTCCTGGAGGATCAGTATTGGGTAGTTTTGCGTCAAGGAGAGGCAAATAATGTCGATTTGAACCTACCAGTATGAATAACACCGGCCTCACAATGCAGGAAGTCAAGAGCGATGAGGGTTTGCTGAATTGCTGATACGGTGGTCTCTTCATCATAGATGCCCCCTGGCTGTAGATCTTGCAGCAATTTTACACTAACACCGAGCGGGGGTAGAACAAAGACGGCATGATTACCATGAGGCCCCTGGATCATAAAGTGGTCATCAAGCATTCGAATTTGTCGGCGGCCGGGGTGCTCTGACTTGATAGCCTCGAGGTGCTGCAACACATCGAGCTCTCTATGGTGCGAGATGCAATTAACATGCACTTTGAGCACGACATGTCGCCGAGTACTGTAACTATGTCAGAAGGAGAACAAAGAAGGGGGTGGAAGTGAGATTACAAGAGATTGAGACTCAGACAGGTGGTCGATGACGCGCCATATCCAAGTTTAGCTACGATTTGGTACTGATCGTGGACCAAATCGCCGATGCGAATAGGATAAAAGAATTCTTCTCTGTAGAATGGAAGGGTCTCTTCCTCAAGCTTCGTCGACGGGTCAATAACTTGGAAGCCCTCAAGCGGGAAGCTCTTGGGAGGCAGCCGCTGGGCCAGCGAGCTTGACATGGTGTGAGAAACCATCCGAAAGGGACAGAAGCGGGCTGCACGTCCAGCAATTTGATTTCCGAGGTTTTCTTTGATCAATACAGGCACGAATGAGGGAACTCGCGCGGAAAACATTCTTGTTGATCATACTTTGTAAATTAAATCGATGAATAACGAGAGCTTCGTGCAGGACCACGTCGCAGGGGCCCAATAGGTGCGTCCCCGGGGCGCTGGCACATGATACCTTTAGCAGTGCCACGGATAACCTTCTACGGGCAGTTACGAGCTTCCTATCCGATGAGTGGTAGAGCTCGGTCTTGCTATTCTTAGCGTTCGAACCGCGCGCGTCTATCTAGGTGATTGTCTTGCCAACCTAATCCATGAGCCGAGCTGACCTTCAGAGCAGCCGTTCGATCAACGTAGCGGAGCTAGTTATTGCTGTTGGCTGGCTGAGGTCTTTCAGATTGAAAGATTAATAGCTCTCCATGGCCCCCGAGTCCCCTCCTATGGCAACACGATCATCCGAGGAATATCACGCAACGCACTTTACCAGAATGGTGCCGGCCAAACCATGATTTCAGCTCTTGCATTCCAGGACATTCAACCAAGATATATCCTGGATGCATGTATTACGTAAATATACTTCAACTGCCAGGGGAGCAGTCACTTGGCCATATTCTGGCCAGCCTGATCAAATCCCTTATGTCTCCCCGAGTCTCAAATCCGAGACGGGACTTTTCAAGAATCTTTTGCAATGAAAGGCTTTCCATCCATATCAGATCTAGTCAATCATTCGAAAGCTCCAATGAACCAATTCTCTAAATGCTTTATCATGACGCCTTGGACGAACTCTCGAGTCGCACTAAGTCCAAACTTTTAGACAGGTGCCCATGGCTCACTACAAAATGCTCTGTCTTTGATACAATAGGACATATTCCAGAAATTTCTAGCTGCTTTCACAGTCACATAAATGTCCTGGTAAGGAACGCAGACACCCGAAAGTTTCTCGTGAGCAGGGTGAGCCGTCTTCCCTTAGCTGTTCAGCGTACCTCTAGTCTCCAAGGGGACTTTAAGGATGGAATAATCAACGGTTCAGGGGGTTCTAATCAAATTGAACCGTGTGCGAAGCTCAGAAACTAATGATGTAGGTCTCTTCTTGCAACACTGCATCTGAATCTCTGATAGAACGGACCTCCTGAAGAGATGTGTGAAATGCTGTTTCGATTACCATGAGGCCTTCATCTCTATGACGCAGCTTACCAGGAAACAATAGCCGTCTTGAGAATATGTCCCAAAGCCAATATATTTAGTCAAGGAAGCACTTTTCTGCATCATCTTCGCGCATGAGACACGGTGAAATACTTGACTAACAGGATGAACAAGGTACATACTTACATTTCAAGATCAAGCACGTATGACGACAATAAATATTATGCAATCAATCACGAATGTTAATTCAAGTTGCAAGCTTAGGTTTGATACCGTAAACTTGGTTGTAGTCCGTTGCCAAAGAACCGACAGCTAGCTCTGTCGAGTCTCGGCTACTGGTTATCTACTTAGAAGATATAATCCAAAACTAAATAAACAACTGGATGAAATTATCGAACAGTTGGAAGGCTATCAGATATTATCTCTGCGTATAACTCTACCGAGGTATTAGTCACTTGAGCTGAGATCTCGAAAAGTGCCAGTTCTTTACGATGCCATAATGTCCTACTTCGGAGTAGCTGCTATTCTGGCCTCCAATATTGCAGTGGTCTGCTAACAACTTTCCATAAGACAGGCCTACAAGATTTTTAATTTGACTCTTTAAACGCAAGGCCAGGCCATGCCTGCAGAGCCAACCAATAGAACCCATAAAGTCGTGCAGTATGGCGATCCCCGATCGTCTGCAACTCTGCTGCTCTGCAAATCCGAAATGATCACTGTCTACGTCAACGTGAAGTGGCCTGCCTCTAGGGTATAACTGACAGGGCGTCATAGATACCGGGCTCATGGTAGTAGACGTTCGATAATTGACTCATCATGGAGTGAAGCTCGCCAGAGTAGCTTGTGCCAAGCCTGCAAGCCTCTTCCCCAACCATCCCCGCAAGAGATATGGTAACCGACAATCAGCATGCCGTCTGCGCCCTACCTAGATAGGTAAATGCCTCTGTGCCCCTCCTCGCTCGCAACCCAAGTTTCTCTCCTTCTCCTTCACCCTGTGAAACAATTTGATGCATGCTCACGCCGCGCGCTGATACTGTCTGATCTATTCTCTACTGCCCATGACCTACGGCGGACACAATGCAGAGGACAGCTGCCTAAAAAACCAGAGTAACCCTCATGGAATAACGCATGGCGAAAACGATGTCGCGGTCGGCGAGACATCCGGCAACGATGGCCGTGGCCGCGACCCCGAAAAGGCCACGGACCTCCGGTACGGGGCTATAGGCGACTCCGGGACCGTGGACACGTCGTCGACCGGACGTGGGGCCACCCTTGAGTTCCCCGAGGGCGGACTTCAGGCATGGCTTGTTGTCTTTGGGTCCTTTTGCGGCATGCTCTCGGTGTATGGTCTCATCAACACGGCGGCCGTGTTTGAGTCGTACTTTTCCCAACACCAGCTGCGTGACTACTCGTCGTCCGAGATCGGCTGGATCTTCAGCCTGTACCTGTTTGTCGTCTTCTTCGTCGGCATCCAGGTCGGGCCCGTCTTTGACAAGTATGGCCCTCAGATCATGGTTGGCATTGGCGGTCTGCTCATATCGGGCAGCCTCCTCATTCTGAGTGTCTGTCAAGGTGGGTTGCATAAGCTCCAATCGGTCCAGATGAGGTCTAAGTGTTGTGCATAGAATACTACCAGATCATCCTGGCATACTCTGTCATGGGAGGGCTCGGGGGCGCTCTCCTCAACTCGCCCGCGTATGCATCCATCGCCCACTTCTTTGACGTTAGACGTGGCTTCGCGACAGGCATCGCCATGACCGCGGGCTCAATTGGAGGCATTGTCTTCCCTATCTTGCTACAGAAACTGCTCCCGAGTCTAGGTTTCGGCTGGACAACTCGCATTCTCGGGTTCATTCTGCTGGGTCTTACTGTTCCGTCTACTCTATTCATGAAGTCGCGTCTGCCGCCTCAGGATAAACTGACTTCAGTGTGGCCCGACTTGAGCGTCTTCAAGGACTCAAAGTTCACATTTTCTGCATTCGGCATCTTCTTCCTGGAGTGGGGGTTGTTCGTCCCCTTGACTTACATCGTCTCCTTTGCTGGAAGATCTTCCGGCGACATGACCGACTCTTACACGCTGCTCTCGATCCTCAATGCAGGCTCCCTGCTGGGTCGCTTCCTCCCCGGGCTGCTAGCGGATAAGATTGGGCGGTTCAACGTGATGCTCATGACTATCGCGCTGTGCATCGCAGCCGTGTTTGGTCTTTGGATGCCAGCTGGAGATTCCAAGGGCATGATCATTGCTTTTGCAGTCGTGTTTGGCTTTGGAAGCGGCAGCAACCTTGGTCTCACCCCCGTGTGTCTTGGTCAACTGTGTGACCCCAGAGACTACGGACGATTCGTCTCGGCTGCTTTCATGGTGGCCAGCTTTGGAACGCTTAGTAGCCTGCCCATTGCTGGTGCCATCCTCGAGGCTGGACATCGCGGCGACACGGGCTGGAAGGCTCTCATTGCGTTTGCTGGCTTGTCTTATGCCCTGGCGCTGGCCTGTTTCCTCGCGGCAAGGGTATTGGCAGTCGGCTGGGACATTAAGAAGGTCTTTTGAGACTGCGACAATGTCCAGCAATTGGGCACGAGTGGCTAGTCTCTTTGAACCCAAGCTTGGTCGAAGAGAGACAAGAGTGACAACGCACTCGGCCCCAATTGACCCTGGACAAAACTGCGATAGGACACTTGATTCCAGCCAATGATAGCTGTCGTACCGAGGTATCAATTGGACGATAATGTGATGCCTCGGTCAAAGCTTGGTCCAGTGTTATTCACGAGACAAGTTGATGATATTGATCGTGGTTGCAGAAGAAAACAGTTTGTATAGCATGGATTCAGGTTAAACCTACAATGTACGCATACTCTTTTGGTATAATCCCTCAAATTCGGCACTCTTCAATACATGCCGTGCAAACTCACATGGCCCGGGCTCTCTTTGTCCGTAAATCTCAGTTTTTCTCGCCCGGAAGTTGAAAATCGCATTTGCCCTGGAAAGTGTTGGATTTTGGACATGCAAGTCCGACAAAGAGGGTCCTGGTGGCTCCTCCCTACGAATAAAATCACTTCTTAGGGGCTCCTGCAGTCTCGCGCTCACCGAGAACCCGTGATTAGCCGCGCAGCAAAACGCCCGGCGTGGGCAAGGTCAGGGCAAACGCTCCCCGGCAGTCGTGAGTGGTCCCGCTGTGGCCCCATAGAACGGCAACGGTCGGATCAAATAGTAGCCGGCCGCCGACTCTCGGCACAATTACTCCGTGACCACCCGTAGCGCAAGGCCAATTAACTGGCCCAGAGACAGCGAGCGTGGTTGGCCCATTCTGGTTAGGCCGTTACATCCCGGCCACGGGATAATCTTGATACGAACCTCCCGAAAGCTCCTGGCTTGTCATTTACGTTTTCCTCTCGATTTGCAAAGCTCCCCTCTCCCCAACGACTCCTTGAAGCCCTCTCGACGTTGCTATTGCGACGTTTCTCTTCCTTTCCCCCTCCAAACTCTAATACACGCTCCTCCAGTCGCCATCATGCAGTCCTTCTCCAGAGCCACCCGCGCTTCTGCGCTACACAACGTCGGCCGCCGCGCCTACTCGTCGACGCAGTACGCCAAGACCATCAACAACCTGCGCATCAACGGCGACACAAAGGTCCTCTACCAGGGCTTCACTGGAAAGCAGGGAACGTGAGTTTGCGCAGCTTCTTCCAAGTATGAAAAATTTGTTCAATAGCTAATCAGGTGACGTAGCTTCCACGCGCAACAAGCTATCGAATACGGTACGAGGCTCACTACAATAATGCTACGACACATGTCATGATGCATGTGACAGGGGTGCGCAGTTGAGGCTGACATCGCCATCAATAGGAACCAAGGTCGTCGGTGGAACAAACCCCAAGAAGGCCGGCCAGACTCATCTCGGCCTCCCCGTCTTCAAGAACGTCTCGGATGCCGTCAGGGAGACCGGTGCGACTGCGACCGCCCTATTCGTCCCGTATGTCTCATCGAATCCATACAATGGGGCCCCCCTAACATGCTTTACAGTCCCCCTGTGGCCGCCGCCAGTATCGAGGAGGCCCTCGAGGCCGAGATCCCTCTCGTTGTCTGCATCACTGAGGGTATCCCCCAGCATGGTACGTTTTCACAGCGCAATCACGCCGCTCAATTTGCACGGTTTCTAATGTGGACCCACTTCAGACATGGTTCGCATCACCGACATGCTCAAGTCCCAGAACAAGACCCGTCTCGTCGGCCCCAACTGCCCCGGCATTATCGCCCCCGAACAGTGCAAGATCGGTATCATGCCTGGCTTCATCCACAAGCGCGGCCGCATCGGTATCGTCTCTCGATCCGGCACCCTGACCTACGAGGCTGTCAACCAGACCACCCAGGCCGGCCTCGGCCAGTCCCTCGTCGTCGGCATTGGCGGTGACCCCTTCAGCGGCACCAACTTCATCGACTGCCTCAAGGTCTTCACCGAGGACCCCGACACCGACGGTATCATTATGATTGGTGAGATTGGCGGTTCCGCCGAGGAGGACGCTGCCGAGTTCCTCAAGCAGGCCAACACCGTCAACGGCGGCAAGCCCGTCGTCAGCTTCATCGCTGGTATCTCTGCTCCCCCCGGCCGACGTATGGGCCACGCCGGTGCCATCGTCTCCGGCGGCAAGGGTGGTGCCGACACCAAGATCAAGGCCCTCGAGGACGCCGGCGTCATCGTCGAGCGCTCTCCCGCTGGTCTGGGCAAGGCTCTCTACGACGAGTTCGTCCGCCGCGATCTGCTATAATCTTGTAACTTTGGTGTATCTCCTCTTTGGTCATAACTTGAGGGGGGGCAAGATCTTGTGTGAGAAATGTGTGAGCTAGGGATTCAAGTGAGCTTAGTAGAGCCCGGCCACGTCTGCCGAGGACTCGCTCACGGAGGGCTATTTGCATTATGTTCGATGATTTCTCGTACGTACCTGATAGAGCATGGATGGTCTGGCTGGCGGGGACGCCGGATTGTCAAAGGGCCCCTTGGTGTTCATCTTTCGCAGGCGAATGCGTGTCATAATCCGCCGCACGCAGCGCGCCACACAATGTCATATTTACAACTGCGAACTGGTCCATAATCAAAAGTGTTTCTGAGCCGCATTTGCTGATCATTGGTGATCATGTCACGAGGTGGCCCATGACGGGGTGGATAGTACACGTGGGTCGTCAAATTGTCTTACCTGGTCCTCAGTTGCAAGTGTCATATGCTTCGTTCAAACTCCAATAAACGGATGCTCCCAAAAGCAATGCATTATAATTTCATGCACAACCAATTCATTCGCTGTCAGAGTATCATTCTCTTTGGTCGAGAAACAGCCAGGCTGCGCTAGACCCGTTTCCATGTTCCAGCGCTATCACCCGGTCTATGCTAAAAAGGTACGACAAGCAACAAGCAATACGCAGCTCAAACTCCCCATCCCATGCAAGTAGTAGGCGCTATCCGCGGCTTCTGTATTCGACGCAGTCACGACTTTGCATTCATTGCTCACCGAGCAGTCGGGCCGTGATGTCGCCCATGTATGCCTCCTCGAGCTCGTAGTCCTGGCCCCCGTTCCGGTCAATGCCGAAAAAGAGGAAGGCTTCGATGACGGCGTCGAGGGCAAACCCCATGTTGATGAAGCGATCAACGAGTTCCTTGTTGTAGCCCATGTACCTGTGTCTGGTGTTAGCTTCCAGCAGCGCGTCGCTTCCGCTGCGGCACATACCTGCTGTTGTCGTCTTCGGCGGCGGTAGAGCCCTCTTTTCGCCACTTGCTGAGGTCAATGTCTGATCGAGGGGCGCCGGCGTACTTGACTGCCCACTCCTGGGCCATGAGGGCGAAGCGCTCAGGGTCCTGCATCATCATGGTTGCGACCTCTGCGTCTTGTGGGTCCTTGGGGTTGGGGAATTCGAGGAGCATGCGCAGAGAGAGGAGCGCGGTCTTGATGGTCTGGACGGGAGACCAGTTTGAGCCGAGAGTGTCGAGGCAGATGGCGCCCTAGAGATGTCTGTCAGTATACGTGTTTGGTCTTGTCTCGGTGTCCTCCTTGCTGCCCTGCTGTCCACAAACAGCCTGTCCCGTCTCCGCAAAGCACCTGCAAGCACGTACCGTCTGGCTGCTGATATTGGGGTGCCAAATCTTGGTGTCGAACCGTATCACCGGGGACTTGAAGGGGTACTCGTTGGGGATCTGGATATCGACCTGGTAGGTGCCGCCAGCGTAGGGCGTGTCGGGGGGCGCTGGAAACGTGCCCTTGAGGTGGGTGACGTTGCCTTCATTGATAGGGAACGCATTCACGCCCGAGCTGTCGTGGTCGGCGGTTATGTCTGCGAGTTCTTTTATCACGCGACGTTCTCTGCTGCTGGACGCCATGTCGAGGGAGGCGGAGGAAGAGAGGCGACGAGGGGGCGGGGCGGTAGAGGTATATGTTTACGTAGACTGAGGTGCAGAGGAGGAGGAAAAGGCAAAGACGGCACCTAGGATTTGGTGTCTTGTGCAGGTCGCTGCTGCCCGTGTGCACCCTTTGAGGTCGTGTCGTGTTCGATTGAGGGGTCTGACTTTTGCAGCTTTCTTCTTCAGGTGGCTTACCTTATTGCAGCGTCACTCTGAGGCCCCGACGTCACCCCACTGAGCTCAATGAAAAGAGGCCGCTAGCGATTAGCGTCCTGCGGGGGCATTGTCTCTATGTAGGTACGCATTGGTAGGACAGGCTATATGTGAATGGAATCAATAGTACAATTGACCCCTGTATTTTGGGTAGCAGAATACTGAGATACATGCAAGTAGGTACTAGATGTCTTGCTTTATTGCACTCATCAAGGGGATTAAAGTAGTCTAGTAGAATCATTAGGAAAGAAAACAATAGAGGCGTAGTACCCAAACCTTAACCCAGTAACTCGGATCAATAAGGTTAGATGCCGTATCACGCGCAGCTCAAGAAGTGCCATTCTGCCTCAACGAAGGTTATTCAAGATGAACACATGTCTGGTCGACGGGCTGAACAGTATGAATGTAAATAGGTATATAATTCAACGATTTATCAGCAACGTGAACAGTAATTGATATCAGAAGTATCTCAATAAACACCTTCTCCTAGATTTCCCCTTATTATCAGCTCGTCATCTTTTTTATTAATCAAGATGAACAGCAAATGTGACGGGATCTTATATTTTCTAAGGTGGCTTGCATATATCCATGACAAAACACCAACCAAAGGTAACTTTCGTAAACAAACTCATGATAAAGACTCTAGAATCTATTTCCAGATGGTCAACTTGAAACTAACTGCAGCCACGAAATTTGTTTATCTGCAACTCCTAGTTAACAGATCATCCGTCAAAAATGTTCTGCCTCGCAGTGGATGGCTTCTTTAAAAACAATGCCCACGCAACCCATCATTTATTCTTCAAAGACCTAACACACAATCATATCACTCAATGAATCAAACCTGGTGCTACCTCGTCCCAACACTAATCGAGTCCAATAAAGTAAGAAGACTCTATGGTTCCCACGGTATTCCTCCACTGTGGGGGGGCTTTGGCGCCTTCCAAAGGCTTTGTCGACCAGAAGAATGGGCCAGCGAGTTCCCGTCGGCACCTGCGGCCAACCCTTCTCCCTCGTCCTATCTGGAGAACATACCCACCGAGTTGCTCGAGATGATCATAGAGCCCCTGGAACCAGCATGCACTATGGCAGTAGGCCTCTGCTCTCAAAGGCTCTGGGCACGGGTCACGTCCATCATCCAGAAGAATAGTCGAGGACCCTATATGATGTCCTCGTGGGCTGGCGAACCCCTCATCTGCGCTGGAACTCTCCTCAGAGATCTCCCTCGGCCCATATGCGATCTCTACCCGCGGTTCGACGTGGGTATCCGACGAACATCGAGTTGTTCTTGCTGCCTTTATGCTCGCACCCCTGCAAACGTTTGGACACGTGGGGCCGCGAACTATGCTGAGGAGCGTCCCAAGCTGCAAGACGCTTACTTTTGGTACTTTGCCCGGTACATCACGTCAATAGGCACCCCCAAAGACCTACGCTCTTGGCTCAAGTCCTGCATCCGCCCTCGTCCATCACTGGATCATCCCGCCCACGACACACGCCCGTGGTATCTCCGCAATCTGACAACCAGGGAATACGTTTCCATGGAGCTGGCCCACTTCCCCAGAAATGACGTCCTCAACAGCGTATCGATCACTCTCAAGGGCAGACGGGGGGCTACCGTCGACACTATCCTCACGCGGCACATCCTGTGGACAGACCGCAACGAGCTGTATTTAAATGCCGAGAATGAGATAGCCGACAGGTGGGGAGGCCTGAGTCCCATCATCAATCACAGGGGGGACTGGGCTGGACACCGCTTCGACATTGTTCACCAAAGCCACTTTTTGGAAGAGCATCCCCGGTGGATTGATGTCACTGATAGGATGGCCGAGGAGGATGACGTGTGGACAAGCGCTTTTTCACAGTTCAAGTTTGGAAAAGGCTTCGAGACAGGCAGGAAAAGGTTGATCAAGTCTTTCATTACAGCCGAACAGGTCCAAGAAGTCCAAGCTCAAGCTCAAGTTAATGCTGAATTTCATGCTCATGATCATGCTCGTCAGATTGGGTCGACTGAAGCTCCCAAGTCTAGAGGTGTCAGGCTACGGCTCAGCAACGGCTTTGAAAGAATCCTCTCTTGGTTTCGTTGATCCAGCTTGGCCTGTACTCAATCTTACGTTGGGCTCCTTGAAAAGGCGACGGATGTATCATACACACGCCAGCGTTACCAGATCAGGTAAGGGCTTCTCAATGGCTGAAATGGACTTTCATGAGGCTGACAAGTTACAAGATCATCGATTCGACTTTGTAAGTCGTTCAAGCGAGCAGACTAACGGCTGTCGAGTCTATACACCTGGAAGCGGATTCATGCCCTGTTTGGATCCATGAACTTCAACCTCAAATCGTCGTCCCTGGTCAAACGCTTGATACTGGTCGTTGAGTATCTCCCTACAGCAATTACGACACTAGGGAACATGCGAGCAAGTACGGCCTCAGAGTACCCAACTAGGAAGCTAGGGGCTGTGAGATTATCCCAAGTCGACCCCTACCTTTACTCATTGGTGAAGCTCTTGGGGAATATCAAGACCCCTGATATCGTGGTCAAAAACAAGAAACAGCCACATCCTCCCTTATTCGACAGACTCGGCACCCTCATTGCCGAAAGATACAAATGCCCGCCTCAGCTCACAAAACCTAAGGGCACACCCGTTGAAGGATCTTCGTCTAGCCGCACCGCGCAATTCGCGTAGAAGGCAATCCAAACGGGCGAATCATTGTGCCCTTGCACTAAGGGGGTCATGATTGGAAGATTGGCGTTATCTGCAGTGTCACCTGCCTTTAGCATCTGTGCCTAGATAAGCATTGGAATTGCATCTTTGTCTGGGTGACATAGCTAGAATGGGGGGCACTGTATTGCCCGGAGGCCGCGGACTACGTTGTTGGCGACAGGGAACTTGGAAGGCATGGAGGATGGATATAGATACTCTAAAGCCACAAAGTAGAGCATTGAGACCCATAAGTTTGATTATTCTTGAATAGAAATTAGTTCAGCGGGAGATAATTCATACGCTTCTAGGGGAAAATAAGTCCATCAACCATTACTTTATATCTTATGTGTAAGCTAGGTAGGTGTTCAGACTCCTGTACAGACGCCAGTTGCAAAGGGGGCATCATCAGCGTTGACTAATTTTTTTGGACTAATATTATTCTAAAACATGCAATCGACGCTTTCTACCTACCTTAGGTATTCAAAGAAGAATTCCTTTGTGGTAACCTGGAATCTTTGGTCCTACCGGTGGGGGGTGTCGTCGGGAGAATCACGTGACTGCCTTTCCCTTCCCACGTGACTAGCTTGGAGCTGCTGTCGTGTTTCCCTGGCGCCTGGCGCCTGGCGCTACCACGTTCATCATCACTAAGCTCTTGTTGCCTCGACCTCAACCTTCTCTCCACATCAAATACCAGCACCAGAGCAACTCACCTTCATCAAACAACACCCCGGCGCCGATCTCGTCGAACACATAAAACCTGAGCTCTTGGAGCCAAATCCGCCAAGATGGTAAGCTCGCCTGGCCATCACCGTTGCTGGCTCGACAGCTACTAATGTCGGTACAGGGTCAAGGTCAATCTGGCATGGGAGGAGATGGGCGCGGCGATGAAAAGGACAAGAAGGCAAGCAAACTGCCTCAGCGTCTCTGAACGCCAGACTAACCTCCGGATAGAAGGACAAGCCCAAGTACGAGCCCCCGCCTCGCCCCACGACTCGAGTCGGTCGCAAGAAGAGAAAGGCCGGTGGCACCAGCGCCGCCCAGAAACTGCCCGCCATCTACCCTACCAGCCGATGCAAGCTCCGTCTCTTGCGAATGCAGCGAATCCACGATCATCTCTTGCTCGAGGAGGAGTACGTCGAGAACCAGGAGCGACTACGCAAGGCCAAGGCGGCCAAGGAGGGTTCAACCGCTGGCGCTGATGCCGACATCGACCGATTAGCAGACGAGCGAGGCCGTGTCGACGATATGCGTGGAAGCCCCATGGGTGTCGGAACCTTGGAGGAGCTGATTGACGATGACCACGCGATCGTCAGTAGCACTACCGGCCCCGAGTACTACGTCAGTATCATGAGCTTTGTCGACAAGGACCTGCTCGAGCCCGGCGCCAGTGTGCTGCTACATCACAAGAGCGTGAGCATTGTTGGTGTTTTGACAGATGATGCCGACCCCATCGTCAGCGTCATGAAGCTTGACAAGGCGCCGACCGAGTCATACGCCGACATTGGTGGTCTCGAGCAACAGATCCAGGAAGTCCGAGAGTCGGTGGAGTTGCCGCTACTCCACCCTGAGCTGTACGAGGAGATGGGCATCAAGCCCCCCAAGGGTGTTATTCTCTACGGTGCCCCTGGTACCGGAAAGACGCTGCTGGCCAAGGCCGTTGCCAACCAAACCTCTGCCACTTTCCTGCGCATCGTGGGCAGTGAGCTGATCCAGAAGTATCTCGGTGATGGGCCGAGACTTGTGCGACAGCTCTTCCAGGTATGTTTTGCTATTTAATGGCTGTGACCGTAGTTAACGTTGTCCAGGTTGCGGGTGAAAACGCGCCGTCGATTGTGTTCATCGACGAAATCGATGCCATTGGTACGAAACGATACGATTCGACATCGGGCGGCGAGCGAGAAGTGCAGCGAACCATGCTGGAGCTTCTGAACCAGCTGGACGGTTTCGACGACCGTGGCGACGTCAAGGTTGTCATGGCGACCAACAAGATCGAGACGCTGGACCCTGCCCTGATCCGACCAGGACGTATCGACCGAAAGATTCTGTTTGAGAACCCCGACCAAAACACCAAGCGCAAGATCTTTACGCTGCACACCTCCAAGATGAGTCTTAACGATGATGTCGAACTGGAGGAGTTCATCTCGCAGAAGGACGACCTCTCTGGTGCCGACATCAAGGCCATCTGCTCCGAGGCGGGTCTGCTGGCCCTCCGAGAGCGAAGAATGCGCGTCCAGATGGCCGACTTCCGGTCGGCGCGCGAGAGGGTGCTCCGTACGAAGCAGGAGGGCGAGCCAGAGGGTCTGTATTTGTAGTGTACAACTGGGTTGGGATGCGAGATAGACGGGCTCTACCTTAATGGGGAATAGATGTTGAGGGATTCAGCAATCCGGTTCTAGTTCATGATTTTCCAAGTTGCGAATCACATGTGAATGGCGTGACTCGAACCACTGAAGCGTGTATTCGTTCTATCCCTGGCCGTTGCCGAAATTATATCTGAGAAGAACATCAAGCCCAGGACCCCATCCTTTTGATCAACCATGAGTAGCCAGCCAAACTGACTAGATGAAACCTTAACACCCTGGGGATCCTTTTCCCTAGCCATAACCATGATCGTGACCCTTCCATTTCACACAATCCGTACCATGTCAAGTCCTACCCATCACCCAAGACACTTACTTAAGTGAGGTGCTCGGTCTTAGTTACCATTCTCCTTCTGATTCTCCTTCTTGATTACCTGCCCATTCTGCACCCCAACAGGCGCATGGTTGTACAGCCACCTCGCCACCAAGAAGCTACCCACGGCCCATCCCCAGACAAGAACAGCAATGGACGACGTGACGAGGAGCGTAGGCACAAGCAGCAACAAGGCGACGCCGATCCAGAAGAGCGCGAAGAGAATCGCGGCACCGAGCGCAAAGGCGACGGTTGACAGGGAGAATGTGATGAAGATGAGCAGCGGGAGGAAAGACAGAAGAAGCTGAGAGACGAGAAAGGACTGGTAGTACTGTTAGTCCATGGCAAGGGGGAGAGGGGGAGCGGGGAGCATCTAAGTTTACAAAGAGGATGGGCCGTACGGAAGCAAACGCGGCGGTGTTGTCGTAAGCGCGCTGGCGGGCGTCAGGAGATACAACGCGATCGACCGAGTTGCGCGCGTAGGCGATGAAGCCCGAGGCGTTGTCGCGAGCTGTATCGGCGTGGGTGCTGCTGGGTGACATAGCGGCGGAGGTATCGGATCAATCAGTTTGTTTGTATTTCTGGTCAGTGGTTTCCCAGAATGAATGGTACTGTGGGATTGGCGAGACGGGCTGCTTTGGAGGAATAGTTATGGTGCTGGTGTAAAAGTCATGATGCCATTTCGAGGGAGGGAGCTCAAGGGCAGAAGCTCTGGAGATGGGATGACGTGGGGAGCACGATTGCCCCGGATTTGATGGGGAGGTACGTACCCCTTGTTAGAGGGAGACACGATCGAATTGCTCCCTTACATCTTGCATGCCACTTACTACTAACCACTTGAGGAGCTCTAAATACCTACCTATGCAGGTAGGTAGGTATGATAGTTATTAAGTTATCCATCTATCATCTCTTTTCCTGTTGCACAGAGCGAGTTACAGAACACGAGCACATACCATACCTCACACCAACACATCTCTAATACCAAATCTTTTCTGTATTGCAGCAATAAGATACCATGCATCATTAGAGGTGATTTTAGCCCTCGATTGCTATAAGCCCGTTCCATCGCCCCAGGGGCCTTTTACCCTTCTTCCTTTTTTCCCTATTATAAAACAGTTTAAACGCACGCATAACAAGCCAGGTTTTAACCTTCCGGCCAGAGCAAAGCGGCAACAAACCTACGTTGTAGCAAAAGGCAATATTTTTCGCAGCCATCCATGCATGGTCTGTCTACCTACCTAACCAAGGTAGAAAACGGCCGGTGCGATTATCCACCAAGAACAGCAAAAATAACGAGAAACGGCAAAAGTAACTGTCGGTGGAGAGGCTCGAACTCTCGACCTTTGGATGTCCCTGACCTTGGGCCAAGTCATGCTATGAGACCAACGCTCTAACCAACTGAGCCACACCGACTGTTTCTGATTGTTGGGAGAGTGTTTGCTAATAATCACTATATTCGATGTCTCTTTTTGAGAGGCAAGTTGTTTTCGCTGGTACCTGCGCTCGGCACTCGTCTCGCCGTTTCGCGACAACCTCGTGGGAGGCATACGCATATGCTGCGCCACGCCCGCCCACGCAACCCAGTGTTGCAACTGTGGTAAGCGGCTGTCAACTTTATCCCATGACAGTGCGCGACGGACCAATTGGAGCACATTGGAGTATTGGATTGCGCAGCTCAGGCAAAGCTGCTAGGAGAATGCGAGTGCCTAAAGGCTAGACGGGGCTGGTATAAAGGACGGGCATGGCCGGGAGAGATTAGACATCATAACCCAATACCATACTTGAGAGTCCTTTTTACAGTCTACTCTTCACCAGCAGCTCTTATATCACACTCAGCATCACCTCTTCTTTACAAGCACATCATGACCGCTTACGCCGGGCCCTCCAACCAGGCCATCGACCCCCTCAAGCAGGCAGGCCAGATGCCTTCCACTTACCCCGTCGAGCCCGAGTCCCAGGAGCTCGCAACTGTCCCTGCCAAGCATACCAGTACCATGGTCGAGCACCTTGACGGAGTCAGCCCCAAGGCTGGCTGGCCTCTCAAGCAAGCCGGCCAGGTCTCGCCCACTTACACGGCCGAGGTCGAGGCCCAGAAGCCCACGGATGTCCCCGCCAAGCCTACCATGGCCGAGCGCTTTCACAGAATCAGCTCCAAGGCCGCCTGGCCTCTCAAGCAAGCAGGACAGGTCTCTCCCAGGGACACGGCCGAGCCCGAGTCCCAGGAGCCCATTCTTGTCCCCGCGAAGCGTACCACGGGCGATCACATTCACGGAATCAGCTCCAAGGCCGCCTGGCCTTTCAACAAGGCCGCCAACATGGTCGGCGCCGAGGGTTGGTGGCCTACCAGCATGGACAAGGAGTGTAACAAGGCCGCCCGCATCCTCCACTCGTTTACTAGTGAGTCCTCACCTATCATACACTCTCTTGACTTATACTGACCTCTATCCTAGCCCTCAGCTCCCCAACGCCCCCCAAGGCCAGCGGCCCTCTTCATCCCACCGGCCTCACCCGCAAATCCATGGTCAAGATCCCCCCTCAGATCCTCCAACGCGCCGCCGGCTTCGCCATCTTCAACGTTCTCCGTGCCGGCGCAGGCCACGGCTCTCTCGCCGCCGGCTCCGGACTCGTCATCGCCCGACGGCCCGACGGCACCTGGTCGCCCCCCTCGGCCTTTGTCGTGTCCACCATCGGAGCGGGCCTCGTCATCGGCATCGACGTCTACGACTGCGTCTGCGTGCTCAACACGCCCGAGCAGGTCTCGGCGTTTACGAACCCGCGTGTCTCCCTCGGCGCCGAGGGCTCCATCGCCATCGGACCCCTGGGCACCGGCGGCTGCGTCGAGACTGCCTTGGGCGAGACATCCAAGCCCATGTGGAGCTACATGAAGAACCGGGGTCTGTGGGTTGGTGTGCAGATTGATGGCACCTTCATCATCAGCCGCGACGATGCCAATGCCGCGTTTTACAACGAGCGCGGCATCACTGCGGACAGGATCCTCAACGAGGATGTCGCGTGGCCCATGGATGCGAAGCCCCTATTTGAGGTGCTCAGGGCTCTCGGCGGCCATGAACGGACCGTGGCCGACATTGTTCTTCCTCCTGGCCATGCTGTCTTGTCCGAGAAGAAGGAGAGGTACGCTTATATGCCGGAGCAGGAGAGGGCTGTCTCTGTAGACGAGAACAAGGAAGAGGGCCCGAGCTACAGGGACGTCGAGTCAAACAGCAAGGAAGAGGAGGAGTATGATATGGTGGTGGACGAGAAAGAGAGGTTTGCCAAGTTCAAGTGACTTGGTATGGTATTTCTTTTGTTACGCTTCGGTGCAGGAGTTTCTGGTTATGTCGAGTTGGACTGGGTAAAAGATTGTCTATGCCCAATAGTTGATGTTCAGAATACCCTTTAGGAGAGATTTAGTGCAGTGTTTTGCTCTTGTCTGCTATTAGATACAAATTTAATAGCACATTTACCTTTGTAAATCAATGAATGGTCCCATACATGTTATCCTCGCTCATTCTTTTAGACGTATAAGTTTACTCGTATTGTGATTTGCTGATTGGCCAGCCACGACGGTTACCTTATCTCAGTCAGTCAAGGCATCATCCTCTAGACATGCATGAGTCTACCAACACAACACAACATCGTTGATCGTGACCAGCATCAAACATCTCCCCTTTACTCAGTAGCAAGGCTCAACATAGTATAATGTCCACTGCCGGATCCGCCTTTTACGGCACCGTCATCCACTCAACCTCTCTCACATCCATCACCATCCTCCAAAACACCCTCATCACCATCTCCTCGTCTGGCCGCATCCTCACTGTGCAGCCAGAAATATCCCCCAAAGACCTCGATTCTCTCGAAGTCCCCTTGACCAAGCTCTTCCCCCACCAATTCCTCATCCCCGGCTTCGTCGACACGCACAACCACGCCCCGCAATGGATGCAGCGCGGCCTCGGGCAGGGAATGCACATCCTCGACTGGCTCTCTGGCGTCACGTTTCCCAATGAAGCTCGCTTCAAGGACGTCGAGTATGCGCGTCGCGTATATGCTTCTCTGGTTGAGGGTATGCTGAGACAGGGCGTCACCACGGCGAGCTACTATGGCTCGCTGCATGGTGATGCCACTTGTATACTTGCTGATACGTGCCTCGTCAAGGGCCAGAGGGCGTTCGTGGGCAAGTGTAACATGAACAGAAACTCGCCCGATTACTATCGCGATGCCAGCACAGACGAGTCCCTGCAGGAGACGCAGCGCTGCATCCGACATGTCCGCGATATAGACCCTCGGGGAGATCTCGTCAGATATGTCATCACGCCTCGCTTCGCCATCTCATGCGAGCCCGATCTCCTCCAAGGTCTTGGAACCATCGCATCTCAGAACCCAGATCTGCCGATCCAGACGCACTTCAATGAGGCGCAGCAGGAGATTGACGCGACGCTCTCTCTCTTCCCAGACTTTGTCAGCGAGGCTGATCTCTACGCCCACTACAACCTCCTCACTCCGCGGTCCATCCTCGCCCACTGCACCATCATGACGGCCCCCGAGACGGAAAAGCTGCATGCTCACGGCTGTGGAGTCGCGCACTGCCCGACCGCCAACATGACCGTCGGCGGGGGTTTCATGACGGCGCCGATACGCGACTTTCTGCGCCGGGGCATCAAGGTCGGCCTCGGGACTGACTCGGGCGGAGGCTTCTCGTCTTCGATCCTGGATTCGATGCGGCACGCGCTGATTGCGTCGTTTGCCAAGGAGGCGGCGACTGAGGGTGCTGATGGGGGCTTGAGCCTGGACGAGGTCTTTTACCTGGCCACGGTGGGAGGGGCGAGGGTCATGGGCTTGGGCGATGAGATTGGGAACTTCGAGGTTGGGAAGCAGTTTGATGGCGTCGTGGTCGATATGCATTATTCTCGTTGGGGTGTGAATGCGCCTGTCGAAGAAGAGGACTCGATGAGGAGAGTGTTTGACAAGTTTCTCATGACGGGCGACGATAGGAACATTGTTCAAGTTTTTGTCAAAGGTCGAAAGGTTCATTCTATAGAGTTATAGAGTGTTGATTATTCTCGTATATTATGTCTAGTTCCTGGTCATCCTACACAGCCTCATCTCCCACGGGCCCCCTCCTCTTTCTTCTAGAGTTCGCATCCAGATTCTCTATCTCCTCAGCGCCACTCCTAAGCCCCGCAGATCCAGGGACGCTGGGCTCGCTGTCTAGGCTATCGGGCAGCCTAACCCTCTTGCCTCCCCAGCCAGCACTCACGGCCAGCGTCTGGGCCGCATAGTCCAGGTCCCCCTCGAAACCATATCGAAACGCCTCCTTCTCCTGGAGCGGGAGGTGGTTGAAGCGCCAGTCCCAGACGCCAGCGTATGTAGAGCGGTAGGAGGCAAAAGCCGACATGGTGCCGATTATGCCGCCTCCCAGGATGTCGTACCAGTTGTGCGCAGCGTCAATGGTCAATGAGCCGGCGATGAGCACCGCAGCCAGCAGCGGCATGAATGTGAGGCAGAGCTTCCAGAAGGCCGGCTTGTGGTCGGCCCAGACCTTGAGCTTGGCGTTGAGCCACAGGAAGAGGTATCCGAACCCAGCAAAGGCGGCCGTCGTGTGTCCGCTCGGAAACGAAGTGATGGCGTTTTGGATCCTCGACTTGTCAGGCTGGGTGCAGATCTCGATGGTGTACATGATCTGGTAGAAGCCCACGCCGTTAAGCCCAGACTTGTTGTGCGACGAAGCCAGCGATATATCAGGCATGCACACGTCGAGAAAGTACGGTCTGAAGCCGCCGACGAGCTGCTTGAGTGTGACCTGGAAGAGAGAGGCCAGTATGACGGACCAGATGGTTCCCATGATGGCGTTGCTCGCGTCCCAGGCGGACTTGATGCGGGTCTGGGCGATGATATACACGGAAATTGGTCCTGCGATGGAGATGAGGCCGGAGAGCCACGAGGGAATGATCCATCCGCGATCAGGATACGCCCATTGAGGAAAGACAATGTCGCCGGAAGTGGAATCAAAGGTGACGGGAAAGGTGCGCGTGATGATGACGGGACTATGATAAATCTGAGAACGAGGTTAGCACTATGAGAACATGGATAGATAGATGTCGACATACGCCAAAAGCAAGACCGCCAACAACAGCCATGGAGAGAAGATCAACCCAGTTTGTCAGAAACCATTGTCGCATGAATGACTTGATCCGAGACGTTGTTGACTCGGACAAGGCCGCCGGCCGATGCGGCTGCGGAAGAATAGGCATGATGACGGCCGAGTTGTCCTCTGTTCCAAGCAGATCGAGTATAGGAAAAAGGATGAACAAGCTGGAGCCAAGAGAAGAGAAGAAGAAGAAGATGCTTTCGTGATGCGGACGAGTCTAGTCCAAGGTTCCTTGTCGCGTGCTCACTTGCCTGACGTCATGTTGCGCTAAACCGAGAGATCGCGGAGAATTAGGCTGTCTTGCATGTGGACTAGGTCAGGTTGAGCCAACCTCGCCGTTATATTACAGTCAACATGTGGAAGTTGATAGCTAAGCTATATGTTGCTTGTCCAGTAACGGATGAGGGTCACTACAGTTGAGTATTGTCATAGGCCAAGGTCAACGACCGGCCAAGGAGAAGCTCACCTGAGTCGCCGACTACCAAGACAGCCGAATAGAGCGAGTATCCATAGATGTATTGAATGTATTCATGTACATCATATATAAATAACAAAAACTCGGTAAGCTATCTATTCTATATTCATGCAAACGCCGCTCAGGCGTATCATCGAATATTCATGTCCCGCTCATAAACACCACGACATGTCTATTTCAACAGGTACACATCATCACTTCTTCAGCGACCCAGGCCCCTCAATAGCAGAAGCACGACTCCGCACCCGCTCATCATACTCGAGCGTGTCATATTAAAAGCCCCCTTCCTCTAATTAGTTCGCTTAAGACCCTATTATAGGTCTTCCCTAAGCTATAATTAGCGCAAACGCCACCCTCCTTTATATAGAAAAACAAGGCTCTTACAAACACTCTTCCTGTGCGTCCCAAGCTGTGTGCGACATGTTATCGCCAATAGTCCCGTTCTCATTCGTCGTCGACCCAGGCACGCACCCTTCGCCGTTCCACGCCACACCCGCCGCGCGCTTCCACGTGTCGGCCGGGTACGCCAGCATGCGCTGCGTGTAGAACAGGCGGCAGTTCGCAGCCTCGTACCGGAAATGCACGGGATACCCGTCCAGATCGTCAGCCGTGTATCCGTTGTACCCGTTAATCTGGCCGCCGCCGCCTGCACCAACAGGCAGCGGCAGCAGCGGCGGGTTGTCGAGGCTCGGGAACGCGTCCTCGGCGTCTCTGAGGATCGAGCGCGTCTTGGTGTCGTTGGCGGCGTTGTAGAAGAACCGATCCGTCTCCCTCACCAGATCCGCGTGATTCTTCAGGATCGTGCCCTTGACGCCGCCCATGGCCTGCATCGCGAGGTTGAGAGGGCGGCCGCCGAGGGCTAGAGTGCGGATCCCGTGGTTGCGCGTGAGGAGGCCCGTGAGTATGCAGCAGGCCGAGGCGCAGGTGCCGTCGGTGACGATGAGGATGTTCTCGGGCTTCCAGGGCGCCTTTTCCACGAGGGGCTTGTTGTCAGGGTCGAAGCCGTTCAAGTAAGCCGGGATGGCGGAATCCCAGGGGGCAGTCTTGTTGTTCTCGAACGCCGCCGTGACGTTCTGGCCGCCCTTTGTGGTATAGGGGCCGAACCACTCCTTGCCGGTCTCGATGGGCTCATTGTCCGGGCTGACGGGATAATACTTACCGATCGTGTTCTGGAAGAACGCGTCGTAATCGGCCGCGGTGGCGGCTTCGAGGGCAGAGTTGGCGCGGTATCGGTTATAGACCGAGAACTCGCCGTCAGGGAAAAGCAGACGGTAGATGGAGTCGGCCAAGACGACAGAGCCGCCGCCGTTGCCAGACAGGTCGATGATGAGCTTATCACGGCCGGTCTCTTCCGCCTGCTCCATGAAATCTAGCAGCAGATCCTCAGCCTCCAAGACATAGTCGGTTATGTTAAGTTTGTCAGTGCTGGTTGCGTTAGGGCCGATGGGCAGGAAGCTCAGGATGGAGAGAACAGCAATGTCTTTGTAGTCGTCGCCTTCAAGGAAATAGCCAGAGATAGAGCTTTCCGAATGCTTCACTACTGGCTTGGGGTAGCCAGGAATAACGGCATCAGTCTTAGTCTCGCTCGCGCTGCGACGCTCGTTGGCGGTCGGGTCCGAGATGTCGGCGGGAACAAGCTCGAAATACTCGTGAAAGGCCTCGCCAGAGTCAATACCGGTAAAGTTAAAGGTGTTCGAAAATATGATCTGGTTCTCGAACTCGAGCTTGCTACCGTTGTAGAACTTGATGGTGTAGGTATCTGGGATCTCGAACTGGGAGGAGAGAAGCAAGACAGGCGAACCAGTAGCTATGCGAGGGATGGTGATGGAGAGTCTGTTAAACTGCGCATCGGGATCCTGGCTGTTTTTGACGTTTCGGGCGGCTTCATCCTCGAGCCACTCGAAGACGGGCACGTCGTTGACGCTCTCGACGGCTGAAGGGAAGTAGTCGAGCTCGTTTTTGTTGCCGGACATGATGTCTGTGGAATGGTATATCAGAGGAGTGCGAACTCCATCCGGGGAGACGGCCTGGAAATCAAGACCTCGACGTAGATACGCAAATACATTGAACAAGTTGGGTGCGTAGCCAAAGTGGTTGTCGTTAGCGGCCACGAACTAGAAGAGATGGTGAGTGCTTGTTCCAGTCGAAAACGATAGCCAAATGTCTTACAAGACTGCGCAGATCCGACATGACCCCGTACTGACTCTTGTACTTGTTCTTCTTCAAGTTATCTCGGATCACTTCCAGACCACCTAGAACATCCACGCCAGGGAACAGATACTCCTCGGGGGGATCAGCGAGGATCTCGAGGGTGCTCTGAAACGAGATCAACGGTTCGAGGTAGTCGAGAAGACCGAGATCGCGCTCCTTGTCGACAGGCACCGACTTGAGACAGGCGACGCCCACAGACGGAGGCACGTTCACGATCGCCTGCTGGCCCTTTTTGAAATTGCCGTCGTCGTATACTTGGCTCAGGAACTTGCACGGCTCGGCCTCGCTATCCTTGACGTCTCGCGAGTGAATGAACGCGGGTTGATGCCGAGTCTCGTGCATCACCTGTCCAGGCTCGAGAGCGGCGGCGGCAAAGCCCACGAGGGCCAGCACACCAAGGGAAGAAACCATGATGCAGTAATCTATGAGGCCCTCCAAAAGCTATCCCAACAAAGTGATCCGGGGTATATGTACTGGGTTCGTAGGGCTGAACGGCAACATAATGCCCCCTTCTCGAGGCGTCTACCGCAGGACCTTATATGCCATGCCATCTCACAACGAGTCAACGGAGAGACTCGGCTCTGCCCTTGTAGACATGCCATCGGGAGAGTAGCAAGGCTGACGTTTGGATACTGGGACTTTGGAAACCTGGTCCTAGGCACGGGCTGTGTTTGATCCCTGACGAGTGAGCGGCTGTGGATGGGAGTTCATCCAGGCTCTGCACATCGGGTATCTAAGCAGTACCGCCTTGACCGCCAGACGATAGAGGGACTGATCACTGTTGATTCATATTACTCCAGCAATTTTCAAGGGTCTTGGTTCAAGACATTGGATCATCAAGGCGAGAATCCCTTCCCGGTGGATGAGTTGTGTCGATGAGTCGTGCTGACAGCCAAGATATGCACGCCTTTACTCGAATTCCCCACGTGGAGCCACTCAAACCTCCACATTCAAGACCAAAGTCACGTCAATAACCTGTCTAAATGTCCAAGTTCGTCCTCTGCGTATTCATCAGCCCAATTGCTATTTTTATAACCACGAGGTTTCTTGCTATCCATGCAGCGTTGTCAGCCTTATCCGCATATACCCACATGTAAGCTATGGTTCAAATACCCACCGCGCCCCTCTCAGGTCTATCATCCGGATGGACTTTTGGATCTTGAGCTAGGAAGAAATCTTGCCGTTGGGATTCACGTTTCATCATGCACATGGACATGTGCTCTCTGGACCCGGTACTCTGCTTCCACCGAATCACCAACCAAGCCAGAGCCAAGGCACGGCTTAGTCCGAGTGGTTTATCGTGACCATGTTCAGACTCAGCTTTTTCTGACCGCCAATGGTACTTCAGTCCCGAGCTTACATCTACTGGGAATTGTTCTGTTCTCGTGGCTGGCCAGGTTCCACGTTATTATTGTCTGTTCTTGCGGGGTTGACGACAAGTCCCTCGATGTATGTTGCGTGAGAGAGCAATGCTCACAACGACTGTGGAGCACCAACCGTTTTCACGTAAGACTTTACTAGCTACTTACAGCCAGTAATAGGTCGAGATTAACCTCACAAGTAGTGAAATGCTTCTTCATCCGGCTCAATATCGTGAACCTCCCATCCAGCATTCGATTCCGGTTCACTCTGACCCTCCAGCATGGCCTAGCCCACATCAATCCCAAGACATAGCTCTACCCCAAAGAAAGGGTAGAACAGATATCATGAAGAATAAAGTCATCCACCCATTAACAAATAATTCGTGCACTAATCCTCGGGCTTGGGATTCATCATCCTGCCCACTCCTCCCAGTCTCAACTACCACTCCCAGAAGCCTCTGCCTGCCCTCCAGTCTTCCTCCTATAAGACCAACAATCCCGATACCGTCTCGGACAATCCATCTGATGTCCTTGCTCATTCCCACATCTTGGGCATTTATCCCTGCTCGCAGGTTGCGTCTTGCCCTGTGCCTTCAAGTCAGCTCCGCTCACATCCTCTACGCCTAGCATATCCGAGACCTTTTGATCATCCTGCTTCTTGCCCTCGTTGAGCCTATCCTCTACCGCTGCATCGGCCTTTTGCGTACCGGAATCGTTGGCGTTGCTCATGATGGCGAAGTGTAGGGTGAGAGACGGTGAGATGGGTTCGTATTGGTCTTGGGGATTTGTCCACGCAGATGAAACATCTAACTATTTACACCATTCATGATCGGTCGAATCATGTGGAGAGGGTTACTTATGGGCGGTCATTGCTCTTTCACCTGTCGTGGCAGGCGTGACAGGAGCTCAACTGCACCTGTGAATTGTTTTGCGCAACTTTCACTGCTCAAAATGTAAGAGACTACGAGCTGTTGGAATTCGAGCATAAATCTAACTTCAACCCTTACTGTAAGATTGTAAACAGGATAGACACATCTTAGGACAGTATCGGCTTATTGTGTTAATTACTGTTGGCCTGACTTATGACACACCCGTACAGAATTGTCTAATGGCTCCTTGCTCTAGGCCTAGAGCACAAACGCCAAACTGTATATAGTGCAGTTTCACATCACAACAGTCACCACATCTAGTTTCACCATTTATGGCATCGCAAGTGCCAAACGACATGGCATTAAAACATCTAACTCGTTCTAATCACACAAGCCATGCAACACCGGCGATGCAAAAGACAAGACAAACACACTCGTGGTGGTGAGAAGATACGCGCGATCAAAACAGATACCCAATGACAAGAAACTTCGATTCATCGACTTGGAAAATCCTAAAACCCTATCCGTCCGGATACCCCCCTTTTACAGAAGAACCATACCGGCACCGACAACACCAGCCACGACAGCGTAGGCGCCGACGGCAAAGTCTCCCATGGAGAAGATGCGGGCGACGCTGGCAGAGTGGATACCGAAGCTGTCATCGTCCTCGCTGTCAGCACCGCCGGTGGAAGAGGAGCCGAGGGCAGCGGTGGCGGTGGCGGCCTGGGCGTTGACGGAGCTGGCAGCGGCGAGGCCCTTGGAGCAAGTAGAGTTGGAGGCAGCCTTCTGGGTGGTGGCATCGCCCTTGAAGTCGCAAGAATCAGAGCTCTTGGTCTGGTTCTGGTAGTAGGCATCGAGGACGTAGGCAAGCTTGGCCGAGTCGGAGCACATGCTGTAGGCGCCGTAGACACCAGTGCTGGCATCACCGTTGATGCCGGCGCAGATCTCGGGGGCCTCACCGCAGATGAAGCCAAAGATGGAGCCGAAGCTCTTCTGCTTCAGGCCCTTGGCGGGGACACACTCACGGGACTTGACCATGCAGTCACAGAGGTCAGAGTCGGGGGTGGGGGGGAGATCAGCGGCGGCGTTCCAGGTCTTGGACAGCTTGGGGCAGGTGGTGGCCTTGCCACTGGCCGTGTAAGAGTCCATCTCAACTCCCTCAGGGTGGGCGGCGTTGACCCGCTTCTTGAGCTGGGCAAAGTCCTTCTGCTTGACAGCATCGTCGTTCTTGCTGACCTTCACCAGGCCGTAGTCGTTGTCCTCCTGGAAGTACATGTAGACAATACCACCGCTGAAGACATCAACCATCTCCTTCTCATCGTACAGGGCAGTGGTCTCCTGGAAGATACGGCCGGCAGCACCATCGGGCTTGTTGCAACCGTACTCGGCGAAGAAGACAGGGACAGAGTAATCCTTGAAGAACTTGGCCTGGGTGTCGTAGCCAGAGTCCTCCATGCTGCTCTCGCCACACCACGAGTAGATGTTGTAGCCCCAGTAGTCAATTCGCTCGTCATCATCACCACAGTTGAAGTAATCGGCGATTTCCTCACGGATATCGGCATCATCGTTGGCGGCGTAGCCGACACCGAGCCAGCGGGAGTGCTTGGCCTTGATGTGCCTCTTGCTGTCACGGACGGCGGCCTTCACGTAGGCGGAGGCCTCAGTGTTGGACTTGTTGTTGGAGACCTCGTTACCGGCAAAGAAGCCGACGACGTTGTCATACTGGGCGAGCTCGTCGATGACGCCCTTGTAGCGGTTGAACAGGGTGGTGTCCCACTTAGGCTCGTCGCGGTTGATGGAAACGCTGGGCTCGGAAAGATCAGAAATGACATAGATGCCAGCAGCGTCGAGGAGCTTCATGCAGGCCGAGTGGTCCTTCTCGGGGTTGATGGCGTAGGTCCGGATGATGTTGGTGCCAAGCTCCTTGAGGAGAGGGACATCACGCTTGCAGGCATCCTCATCGGCGAGGGGATCGATGTAGCTGTCCGCCTTGGTGTTGGTGGCACCAGCGGCGGCGGTGTCCTGCTGGTAGGCGACACCCTTCATGTAAAACTGGGTTCCGTTCTCGTAAAAGAGCTTGGTGCCCTGTTGTAAAGTTAGCCATCAGGTTGATTGTTACAATGGTAGTGTGGCGCAATGCAACTGCACTGGCTCATCAACCGATTAGACAGGGAGATGAAGCCATCGCGACAAAGAAATACACCGCACGTTGTCGTACGTACCTTCATGACAATGGGCTGCAGCTTGGCGTTGGCAGCCGTAGCCGCCGCAGCGACGAGGGCAGCGGAGAACTTCATTGTGTGGTCTTGAGGTCGGTTGACTAGCGGAAAAGTACAAAGAGAGTGTAAAGAAGAACGAGAATAGTCGTTGAGCTTGGTGTTCAACGGTGTATAGTCGATAAAGGAAGTGCTGGCTGGAATGCTGCAACCCCTTTATTTTTATTTTGCTGCTCTTTTGAACGCGACTGGTCGGTCGGGAAAAAGAGGTTATCAAGAGTGTCTGTAAAGGAGTGACAGGAATGGATTAATCGGTCTCAAACGACGAGAACCGAAGAAGAAAGAGGAGGAAGAATTAAAGAGTTAGCGAAGGTTGATGAAGAAGGAGGAGGAGACGTTTGAAGATGATGGAGGAGGACCGAGTTGAAATGGAATGGGGAGATTTGAGAGGGAAAGTGGCCCAGCCAGAACCGACGGACTGGGGGACCCCTGGAGAGCAGCGAATCAAGGGTGCTAGGGGAGTTTCGACAGGGGGTGTGCAGCGCCCAGAATTTAGTGGGCGAGTAGCACTGTGTCCGCTACGGTGAACCCATCAAAGTCCCTGGCACCCCGGGCAGATCCCCTCGAGCCGGCCAATGCACCTCGGCCAATGGAGCCAGATCCCTTGTCGACTTTGAGGCGCAGCATTACCGATGGAAGCTTGTTTGGGAGTGTCCGGCGCCACCCGTGCCCAATCAGGGGTTGTCGATGTGGAATCTCATCTCGCTGGCGGTGATAAAGTGCGTGGAGCTATGCGTACTGTACCTCGAACAAGGTTGTGGCAGATAACAGGTGCGACTCTGCTAGCGCATGCTCCTTTGCCCTCGTTGCGGCCTCACTCGCACAGTACAGATACGACTCGAGAATAGGGGATAATCTCCACTGAATCTCGGTCCACGCCAAAACAATCAGGGGTGTTCGGTGATGGGCATTGGAACCGTCCACGCCGCAGAGACTCTGTTGCTTCTCCTAGACGTGTATACGACGCTGGAGTGACTTCTCGGGAGATTATCCTGCCGCGCTGATGCGGTGGTGGTGGATCAGAAGCTTGGTATTCAAATCTAGCAGCTGTTGATGAGATGAGAGAATGAAATGAATTGCTTGGAAGGCAATAAATTGCAATAATACGGCCTTGGCCTACGAGTGGTCTCGATATTGACAAAAACGTAAACATAGGTCCACTCTATTAAAAAAGGAGCTTACGTGTAGGTACCCGTAATTCCCTCTGTCGCATGCAGCCTATACTATCGCAATGCAGGCTGCCCCTCCGCCTCTTCCTCCAAGGATGGATGCATGGAATCCTCTGAGAACCCCAGCTCCCCGTCGTGTTTGATCTCTGCGACTCGCTTGTCTCAATCTCTGGCGCCTGTCATGCACTGCACGTCTCTCACTCCCTTCTGCTGGTTGGCTCCGTCTACAAGATCCCTCCATCGGCCGTACTCTGAAACAGATGCGGCCAGGTTCTGCATATCAATGGGGCTGACGATGTCATATTGACCCAGTTGTCATTCTGGAGCGAGCTTGACAGATTTGTTTCCATTGGGTTTCGGTGATTTTCTGAAGCTTGTTCCCCTGGATCGACGTTGGGGCCCTGCCTATCTCTTGACTATCGTCATCAACTCTTCGGTGAGGACGGCGACAGCTTGAGCCTCAAGTGTTGATACAGTAGTAGTATAGGACGTCGTCGCCATTGATCGGATACGGACGTGGAGAAGGGTTCTCTCGATGGCGGCGTGGGCGGGTCAGTCCAAGCCGCTTTGCCGAGTCGTCAATGTGCATTCCTCTCTCGTGTTACAATGCGTGCGCGTCGTCATCAGCGGCCTCGGATCTTGTAGTAGACGCTACCAACGCCGTATAGGACGTGATCCCAGATCTCGTATGTCTTGTGCCATAGCCCTCCCGCGTGGTTCTGAGAGCGATACGCGCTGTCGTGCCGCTGTTCCGACTGGCGAACCGGTGCGCGGTAGTAGCGGCCGTCGGCATAGACAAGCTCTGTCATCGTGTCGTTGTTGGTTGTGGATGTAGTTTATACTCTGAGTTTGCAACAAGTGGCGTTTGTTTGTTCGGTGGTGTTTATTGTGTTTGAATCCTCTCATCTCTTGGCCCGGACAACTTCCCTTTAAGTACTATGCCAGCTCTAGGCAGATGTCAGCCTTCCGAGGCGCATGTCAACACCGAGTGACTCTGACTCTACCGTTTGTCCGCTAAACCTACCTTCTCATATCAGCCTTTCATCAAACAGCCATCATCCGCCATCTTGGCATGGACATCCAGTCCTCTTTGGCTCCCACGCGCCGCTGGCCGTTGACCTCTAGAACGCCGTGGAATGCCCGGTGCCGCTCGGCTGGCTCCACAAGCGGCCGCTCACGCACCCCTCAACCCGTGATGCCCGGCTGTGAGGTGGCGAAGTCGCCGTGTGAGGGCCCGATCTTCCATTTATTCGTGCGTCCTGCCGTCAACACCGCAATGCTAAGCCTTGGCCTAGCTTGGCCTTCGTAGCCTTACGCAGATCTTTGTTTCTTCAGCATCACCAATTGTCACCCTGGTGGTTTTGTCTGATAATAGAGTTTACTAGGCATTTTCTGGATTGCTAGAGTTCTGTGATTCTATCGAGAGGGGGTATCGTTGCAAGTGCATGTACCTCTTAGCAATCCTCCATCAACTCATCCCTCGCCCCTTCTTATCATTCACTCTGGCAGTTCTCCACGGGAACTCCAAATAGCAGTGTCATCCCCCAGTTTCTTGCTGCTGAATCTGCTGCACTGATCTTGAGCGCATTGGTCACACCCTGTACAACCACCTGTTCACGACTCAGCAATAGTCTGGTCACCGGATTCCGCACGCCTGGCGGATCACGGTTCCAGGCAGCAGTGTCCTCGTATTGCTGTTGGGAAGGACCAAACTGCTTTGACAGCTGTTGAGTCGAGGTAGCAGAAACAAACTTCTTCTCGTCGATCGCATCAACAAGACTCCAATACAGTCTGGCCCAAGGCTCGTGGCCTGAGAAGAACTGCACATCAAAGGCCGCCGCATCATCAACCGCAGTCCTCAAAAACACCATGTACGACTTGAGAAGCCTCGAGACGTCGTTTACTCGGCAGTCCGGGATGTTGTTGTTCAGCCGCGACCACAGGATCGACGAGTGGTACGCATGACCTGGCTCCCGTACGTTTCCTAGATCCGCAAGAATCCATTTCTTCGTCGCGTCGAGCGTTGCACCTGGCTCAGTCAGAGACTTTCCGCCAGATAAAAAGATGTTGTCGGGTTTGACGTCGTCGTGGCACAGTTCGTGTTGATTGTGCATTTGATCGAGAGCTTCGAGGAGTCGCTCCAAGGACGGTCGGTACAAGACGTCGAGGTCATCCGCCGAGTATGCATGCTCCGAGCGGCGCAAGTGCGCCGCGAGCTTGACGAGGTTGCCGGACGGGAGAAATGGGGTCAAGAAGTGCCATCGAGGCGGCGTGTATTCTGTTGGCGGCGAAAGAAAGTAATCCGTCACTGGGAGAAAGTTGGCGTCTATTCCCACATCCTCGTCATCAACCATCCCACCCAAGAGCAAGGACGCCGTGATCTCTGTCGGCCATCGCAGCTCCGGTCGAGCCTCGGGGACGCAGTTTCGAAACGGAAATCGCTTAGTTTTATACACCTTGATCACGGTGCCGTTATAGACAAATGCCTCTCCTTCAGATCCTGACCCCAAGGGCCTCCAGTCGTGTCGACTAGCCCATATATCGCTCCTCGAGTATGAGGACGTCTCGACGACTCTGTCTGCTGGTAGTTGGTCCCACCTCCAACTTGTGCTGGCAAGAGCATCCTTGTCTCGTGTCGTTAGGTGGGTGAATATCGTAGGGCTGAACTTGTCGAGTAGGGCCTTTCGATGTGTGCGGAAGATGGATACCCAGTGGAACACCCCAAGGATCAAGCAGCATATAACGACTACTCTTGTCCATCGACTACTCGAGCGTTGGTAAAGTCTAGACTTTGACCACCTGCGCCGGTATACCCGTGTTTCCTTGGACATTCTTGATCGATTGGGCAACGGCTATAACGAACCGGGCGAGAGTCGACTGCCAACGCTGTCCATTTTATTGTCATAGAGCAAAACTCGTTGATCAGTTATCATATACAAGGCCCTCTGCTTTGCATTCTTGGCACATGTAACACCCTAAATAGAAGCCAGTCCATCAAACCACGCCGCATCACTTATTTAAAGCCGCCTCTCACAAGCAACCTTGGCACAGCCAGTAGGACTGTTTTCGTTCCGAGGATCCGAAACAAGCTGATATTTCCTAGCAAACCTGCTTGGCAGCAAAAGAGTGAACCGGATTGGCAATCTCTTGGTAACAGAGTGGCAGGGCTGAGTACAGGCATGCATTGGAGATGAGCTATTGGTCAACGAGCCATAAGCGGCTGGGCGGCATAGCTCAGGTGATGCGCCTACAAAAGGCCAGATCTAGACCATGATGACACCAGGCAGGAAATCATTGTTGTGGTGAGCAATGATTGCTGTATTCTTTGCCTAATCTCAGATTGAAAGACACGGATCAACGGTTCGGGGCGTGTAGATCATCAAAGTCAAAGGGTGAGATGTTTGCCTCTGTGGCTGTGCGCGGTCGCTTAAACAACATAGCAGCGAAAGTGCCAGAGGCTGGATTATCGAGCCAGCTCTGTCGGTTCTTGGGAGATGCGGTGACGCTGTGAGGCCAAGAAGCCAAGACTTTACCGAGCGCTGTACAGGCGTAATCCGTTCATGAAGCCCATTCTTGGCATTTACTGTAAAGAAATTGCAAGGAAATAAGCTTGTTTTGCGCTTTGTCGATCTGGCTGGTCAGCGCTGTTGTTTGTTCAACCTGTCCATGCTTGCCGGTATCAAACAGGGCTGGACTAACACATGTTGTCATGTGCTGGGCTTGGTGGCAACACACGTGCTCGATTCTGCACTGGCCTTGCGATTTGCGATAACTCTGCGTCTCTGCCTCGAGTCCTCGACCTCAACTCCACGCCCAAGCGCAACCTGAGTTCGGAGCAACCCGCCCGTGAGATCTCGATGTATAGAGGAGCTTTCCCCATTGAACTTTCCAATTCTTTCGCTTATCGAGATGGAAGCTCTTTTGTTCCTGTTCTTTTTCTGACTTTCCTGGTGAGCACCACGTTTGTAAGGGCATCATGATGTAATCCGGTGTCATGTTGTAGCATATCTACGTCAGTGATGCTTCACTAACATGATGTCATGTCACTATAGAATTGCAGTATATTATTGAGCTTAAGAAGCGTGTAGAGAAATTTGGGCATTCAGAATCACTTCTATACACTCGTGAACACAATCACACACTTCGCAGACCACTACAGAACCAAACACCCTCAAACCACACATCAACACCACCATGTCTTCCAACAAGGCCCCCAGCCACGGCACCAAGGTGAGACTGTCTCATATTTTACAAGTTGTAGCTCAATACTAACCTCGTCCAGGTCGATCTTGGCCAGAACGCTCCCTCAAAGACTGAGGGTGCCGGCACCGTTACCTCCGAGTCACTTGCTGCCGAGTCCAACAAGGAGGGCGGCGACTTTGCGTCCAACACAGGCATCCACTCCGAGAACCAGTCCTCCTCCAAGCCCACCTCTACCGAGAACTCCAGCGCTGGCCGCGATACTACCTCCACCTCCACCTCCACCGGCGCTGCCCCCCAGTCCTCTTCCGGCAGCAACTCTTCTGCCGGCACCGCCCCCAGCTACGTCGAAAACCAGTCCATCAAGGCTTCAGGCCCCCACGGCAAGAACCTGAAGGAGGGAGACTGGGACGAGTCCAAGGTTGAGGATGGCCTCAAGAAGGCCCTCGAGTCTGAGCCCGGTAGCGAGAACGACCCCAGCCGCTTGGCCGAGGAGCAGATCCAGCACAAACAGAGCGCCACGGGGACTGGCCCTCGACAGGGCGAGGTCACGAACAAAACTGCTTTCGATTCCCTCAACGCGGAGACTCCTTCATGACCTTGGCGGGCAGACCTTTGATACCTGTATAATAGCGGGATCAGTATTCAATAATGAAATGAGCACAAAAAGCTGTGGCTTTTATAATTATCACAAATAACATCCAATGAATTTGTCCCAATTTGAAACAACCGTGAGATATGTAAGCAGGCACTTCCAGATCCGTGCACATGTCATTGGGCATAATGCGATTAAGCATGATGCCAGTTGAAGCAGCCAACTTTTGTGATGGTTTTCGCAAGGCATCATACTCGAATATCTTACATCGGACATGACAACTCTCAGCCTGATGAACCGGAAATTCGGACAGTCGGCGTTAGCAGTCTAACTGCATGAGACAGTGACCGGGGTTATGCAACAGAGCAAAAGGTGCCTTGTCGGGCGCAACGCGCGGCAGCTTATTCTCGGCCACCGCCCAAGGCATGTAGAACTCAGATGGCCATGAACCACTGATAAGGATGCATACTACTAACCAAATCTATGTTATCGTAAGCAAGCCCTGTACATCGCGCAGCCTAGGGGTTAGCCCGGAAGGCCCGAAGAATGTGAAAAGGTGACATTATCCTCAAGCGGACTCGCCGTCCTTCAAGGTTGTCAGCATGGATGGAAGGACAGTGAAAATCTTGAATCCTATCAGCCAATCACGAGAGATGGATTCATGACGTCAAGGTTGGGGTGACCAAAATTTTGGTTCTGTCTGGTTGAAACAGGAGGGACGGCCACGAAGACAACGGAGGATAATTCATGGCCTCCCTAGTAAGTACAAATCCAAGAGATAATCAGATATTTCTAGGTAAAATAGAAAATAACATCACCTCGAGAAACAACCAGGCAATTATAATACACCTGTCTGCCTCACTTGTGAATCACACAATATAGCTTGGTGCCTTAGTTGATGCCTGACTCTGCCATGAGCCAAAAAATCTGAAAATCTGCCCCACCAAACAAAAATTCACCCCGCCTCGCCTCCCATCAACCGCCAAAAATACTTGGACCTGAGCAATCCATCCAACCGGGCACAACTTTGAACCGCCACTCATTGGTATTGCTTGGCCACTTTTTTTCTTTGTCGGTCAACTTTTCCTCTTCCCTCTCTCTTCCTCTCTCCCCCAGCCATCGAACGGTGATTCTCCAAACCACCTCATATACCCCCCCTCTCTCTTTGTCTTCGGTTTGGATCTCTAGACTCTTCCCCGCCGATAGTCTCCGTTCCCTCGACCCCGCCGTTCTTTTTTTCAGTCGTCATCACAAAAATGGCCCCCTCTTCGTCCAAGGAGAAGCGTCTCGCAAAGAAGGCTGCCGAGGGCAAGCTCAAGGGAAAGAAGGGTAAGAAGGGCGATGAGCCCGAGCTTGACGTCAACGGCAACCCCATCAAGGATGAAGATGGCCCTGCGACCTCGGGCGCACAGCTCGACGAGGTGAAGCGCCTCGCCGACCAGATGGACAAGCACGGTATCTCAGACCGAGTCACCACCGGTGTCCTGGCCTCTACTCAAACCAGCAAGGACGTCAAGATCACCAGCACCAGTCTGGTCTTCCACGGCCGAGTCCTTGTTACCGATTCCACCCTCGAGCTCTCGTACGGTCGACGATACGGTCTCCTAGGTGAGAACGGTTGCGGAAAGTCCACCATCCTCAAGGCCATTGCCGCCCGCGAGTTCCCCATCCCCGAGCACCTCGATATCTACCTTCTCAACGAGGGTGCCCCTCCCAGCGAACTGGGCGCCCTTGAGTGGGTTGTCCGCGAGGCTGAGCTGGAGTTGGAGCGTCTCGACAAGCTGGCTGAGAAGCTGCTTGAGGACGACGGCCCCGAGAACCCTGTTCTTGTTGATATTTACGACGTGAGTTATTTCCTCCAACATCCCATGCAAAATCTCGTGCATCTACTAACATCTCGCAGCACATGGACAAGCTGGACCCCTCCACCTTTGCCACCCGTGCCTCGCTGATCCTCACGGGTCTGGGCTTCAACAAGAAGACCATCCACAAGAAGACCAAGGACATGTCTGGTGGCTGGCGAATGCGAGTCGCCCTCGCCAAGGCCCTGTTCGTCAAGCCCTCGCTGCTGCTGCTCGATGACCCCACTGCCCATTTGGATCTCGAGGCCTGTGTGTGGCTCGAGGAGTACCTCAAGAAGTGGGAGCGTACCCTGGTTCTCGTCTCCCATTCCATGGATTTCCTCAACGGTGTCTGCTCAAGCATGATTGACATGCGCGGCAGGCAGCTTGTCTACTATGGTGGTAACTACGATTCTTACCACAAGACGCGGTCCGAGAACGAGACCAACCAGATGAAGGCGTACAACAAGCAGCAGGACGAGATTGTCCACATCAAGAAGTTCATTGCCAGTGCCGGTACATACGCCAACTTGGTGCGACAGGCCAAGTCGCGTCAGAAGATTCTTGACAAGATGGAGGCCGATGGCTTCATCCAGAAGGTGGAAGAGGACAGGGTATTCACCTTCCGCTTCGCCGATGTCGACAAGCTCCCCCCGCCTGTCCTGTCGTTTGACAACGTCACCTTCTCTTACTCGGGCAACCCCGAGGATGACCTCTACCGCAACCTAGATCTCGGTTTCGACATGGACTCCCGAACCGCCCTCGTCGGCCCCAACGGTGTTGGCAAGTCGACTCTGCTCCGACTCATGACTGGCAAGCTCTCCCCCACCGGCGGTGTTGTTGCCCGACACACCCACTTGAAGCTTGGCCTCTACTCGCAGCACAGCTCTGAGCAGCTCGACCTGACCAAGTCGGCGCTCGACTTTGTGCGAGACAAGTACAGCGAGAAGTCTCAGGACTACCAGTACTGGCGTCAACAGCTCGGCAAGTACGGTCTCTCTGGTGACTCCCAGACTGCCCTGATGGGCACTCTGTCCGAGGGTCAGAAGAGCCGTATCGTCTTTGCCCTGCTGGCTATCGAGAGCCCCAACATGCTGCTACTTGACGAGCCCACCAACGGTCTGGATATTCCCACCATTGACAGTCTGGCGGACGCCATCAACGCCTTCAGTGGAGGTGTCATTGTCGTGTCCCACGACTTCCGGTAAGTCCCCAATTCCTGACATCAGCGAACTACAGAAGCTAACAAGCGAATAGATTGCTCGACAAGATTGCCAAGCAGATCCTTGTGTGCGAGAACAAGACCATCCGCGAGTGGGATGGCTCCATCTCCGAGTACAAGAACTACCTGCGCAAGAAGATGATTTCGTCTGGTGCCGTCTAAGGGAAAAGTAGGATGCGAGATGTGATGTTTTTGCCACGAGTGCACGAAAGGGAAAATTGACTATAGACGACCTGTTCCACAAAAGTTGATGAATGACATTAGCATGAAGTGGGTATTTTCATGGGATACCAGCAGCGGCGGGTGGCTAGACCATCAGGATATTTGATGACGATGGGGCACAAAAGAGGCCACGACGACGCTACCAGGACGCATGGACATGGCCTTGATAGAGAGGCTCGAAGCGTCCATGAAGACGTGGAAATGTTTACAGAATAGATTTTTCTTTTTTTTTCTTGGGTTTGGCTGCTTAGAGGCCTTGATAGTATGAATATATGGGTTACTCCCAGAAGCAGTGAGCACGCGTGCTTGTGATATGCAGGGTCGGGCAGACTATGATGGCAGAGTGACTATTTGCATGTGAAGAGCTTGATGTGTGTTGGGCATGGATGAGGCTGAAGCTTGGAGAGGTTTGTGAGAGGTTTTGATGTGCTGATTGTTGGACACTACTCTTGTTGGGTCCTCGACTTGAAGGCCGTTCCGTACTTTCACTTAGTGATGGTGCTTGCACACAAGTACAAACTGTGCCACTGTTTCTAGGCTGACCTAAAATTCTGTGCCCAAGATTTGAGTTTTGGAGGTTAGGGATAGACAAGAAGGTTAAATAGCACTCTGGCCTTTACAGGAGCAACACATAGAAAGAGGCGATAAACACTCCTCATCCCTAAAATAAATTCCTAAAATAAAATCCATGTTAGTTCCAAGCCCGACTAAGATATCGGGCATTCCAGAAGCTGCAACACCAGTCTATCTGGTAGTTCGACTACCCTACAGAATCTCAAGCGACACGGCTGAAGCATCAATCTCCGGATTCCATTCCCCGCTGCCGGAGTGACGGGGTGGCCCAAACGGGTTTAACCCAATGCGGCAGGGCGTAGCTTGAAGTACGACCCACATGGGACGCCGGAGAGAGCGGGACAGGGGCACCTCGAAGGAGAAAGGGACCGGGACCTAAAAGGAATTAGTTAGACGATAACAAGCACGAGCAACTCGATCTCGAGTTGTTGTGCCTTGATTTTGAAGTCACCGTGTGTTGTTGGCAGCGAGTGAGCGTGTGGCATTGTAGAGCTAGAGCAGAGCTGAGTTGAGGGTGAGGCAATTATTGGTGAGTAGTGGAGGTGCGTACAGCAGGCCTTTGTTTGGTACGCCTGTAGTAGTAGTGTAAGCAGGTGCTGATTGCACGCTCGCTCAATCGTAGACATGGCAGACACAGCTGAGCCCATCACCAAGTCCTCTTTGGGGAATCGTGCCTTGATCCAGTCGGTGTCGAAATAAACATACACCTCCATCAACAGTATCGCTCCATTGCCGGTGTGGGCGTGTTGCGGACGCCAATGCCATTTCAGCGGTCATATTTTAGCACGCCCAAAACCCCCCTTGGACCCCATGCTCGCTTCTCGTGGTAGCTTTTCTTGGGGTTGTCTCCATTCTCCGCCGCAGCCTCGATCCGCGTGTGCGCATCACGGCCCTGGAAAACGGGGGGATTTTCTTCTTCTTGTTCCCCTACAACTTCTTGTTACCGGGCAGCCATTCTCCACCATTGCCAATCATTATTGCCACAACCATCACCGTCGTCATTCATCAACGGTTGTGGGCTTGGTTCCTCGCAATACTCGAACTCGACTGAGAGTCTGCGGCTTGGACACTCCCAGGCCTGTCTCACCTCTTCCCGGGTTGTCACTCCATCACCATCACCACAACCTTCATAAACAAACTCCACTCTAACTTGTCGATTCCCACCCATTCGTATCCCCCCCCCGAATCCTTCACCTTGACTGTGTTATCCGCTCCCCCGCTAGCTGATCCATTGGCCCTCATTGCCTCTGCCTCACCCTCGCTCTCACCCTGTCGCTTCCCCCATCTCGACTGCCGCTTGCATCGCCGCATCCAGCGCCACGCTCCATCCAAGTTACCTCCACACCAAAACCTTTGCCCCCCCGTCAGGGCACCCGTTCTCGATTCTCGCCCTAGAATTGAGCTCAACTTGGACCTGACAACTTTGCGATCCATCTAAATCCCCTTCGACTATTGTCTGACCCGAGTCCCCAAGTTGCAGTTCCGCTGCATCATCGCATTCGAGGTCGCGACTTGCGAATCGGATCGGATCGACATCCCCCACGGAGCCTCGCGTGCGCATCGCGAACACTGCCTGAACCCGAAGTGCGCATCCTCAGCCTTTAATTCCCTCCTCAATCGTCGCGTCGCTTCCCATCGTGCATATGGGTCCTCAAGCCTGAAATACCCTCGGCCGCCGATTATTAGATACTCCCTGCTATACTCCCCGGTGCTTGGCCTCGCTCTGCCTTATCTCCAAGCGCTAGGTCATCAGCATGGACAAGAACGGCTACAACTCGTCGGTGCTGCAACGGCCACCGCAGAGAGGAGAGGACGGCGGTGATGAGGACCGAGAATCTCGCCCGCATCACCATCATCATCACCACCATCACCACCATCACCGGCGCGACATGATGGGTGGCGCTGATCCTTCCCGTCCTTCTCCCGACTCGGCTGGTGTTGGAGCTGGTGCGACGGCGACAGCCTCATCGAATGCGAACGCAAATGCGCATCGGCACTCTACTTTCAGCCTGCGCTCGCCTAAGCAGTCCGAATATCGGCCACCTCCATTCACATCGCCCACCCGTAACCACGGCCATCCTCAGGGTCACAACAACACCCACTCCCACAACACCAGCACCTCGAGCGCCGGACATCCCCATCAATCCCCGCCGCGCCCGGCCTTGCCTAATCCATACATGTCCTCATCGTCCACAGGTGCACCTGGCGGCCCCGTCGCTCCCACTCTGCCGCCTCCTGTCGGGCTGAGCTCATCATCACCACCCGGTGGTCATCAACATCTTCACCAGCCTCAGTCTCAGCCGCAGCACCCGTCGCATCAGCATCAACAACAAGTCGCCGGTGCGCCTCCGCCCGCCTCGCCGTTGCACCCGCCGGCAGGATACTATTCTCCTTCAGCGGCGCCCGACATCCATCACAGCCGAGAGACCAAACCGGCATCGCGAGGTTTTTACGATCCTACAACTGACACCCCCAGCGAACGTCGGATTTCTGTCTCTGACGCGGCTGCGCCGGCCGCTTCCTGGCACAACGCCAACGCCAACGCCAACGCGCCCCCGGCTGGCACTCCCAAGGTAAGGGGGGGTAAAATCCACTTCTTTTTTTGTTTGACTCTCGTCTCGCCCAGACTCGATTTGATTTGATTTGATTGACTGCTCGTGCTTGCTTGCCCTTGATTTTCCTCCCCTTCCCCCATCATCATCTCATATTTTGCCCATCCTCTCCTTCATCATCATCATCAACACAGCACCCCCAAGGCCATCAATGCCTGCTGCCTTTTCTATTGTGCCTAATTTCCCTTCAACTCCTTGACCATCGCATATCTCTTTTTAATTTCCATCACCACCACCTCCCCAACGCCCTGCTACGCGCTTCATTCCCTCACCCGAAACCCATCTCGGAGATAGCCACAAAGCTTGCTGACGTGGAGCTAATTTTTCCCTTTCACCACAACAGGTCCGCGATCCGTACAGCTATTCACAGTCTGCCGACCAACACACTCCTTCATACTACAACGGATCCTACACGTCACCTCGTGCATCCTCATCTTACAATCGTCCACGCAGTCCGCTGTCCCATTCGCACCCAAACCCTCATCCAGGATCCCTTAGCCCCCCTGGGCGACAGCCGCTCCTGGCCTCTCCGAGCTTGAGACATGGTGCCACGGCCAACATGAGCTCGTCTACCAACGGGGCTTCGGCCCTTCCGCCTTTCAAGTCGGATCTCGCGGCTCCTTCGCCTCCTAGGCCCGCGCCCGTAAACAACAGCGTAAGCTACAATGGGCATCATGTTGATGCACGTATGCTGACCCCTTACAAGACCCCCAGCCGAGCTGCCGATCCCATGTCCTTCTCCAATATTCTTTCCAGTGCCGAACCTGCCCAGAAGCCCCGGGAACGGACTCCTGTTGTAGAAGAGCGTGAACGAAACCCTGAACCCAGGTTCGAGCCGGAGCCAAGACGAGAAGTGAAGCGGGAGCCGCGGGAGCCAAAGCAGCTAAAGCGCGAGCTGGAGCGAGAACCCGAACAGGACCACGACACCGAAGTCGAGAGAGAAGTCGAAATGGAGCCTGAACCTATTCCGACCAGAGAGCGGGACAATGAAAGGGAGCCCGTGGTTAAGAAGAGGGGAGGTCGAAAGTCGACCAAGGGCCGCGCTTCTGATATTCGAGACGCAGCAGCTCCCAAGAAGGGCCGTAGATTATCCATCAAGAAGGAATCGCCAACTCCTCGTCCGCCCGCCAAGCGACAAGCAAACGGCCAGCCCAAGCCCAAGACGTGGTCGACTGAGATGGAGAAGAAGATCCAGAATGCCGAGACACAGCTCGAGCACAAGGCTGCCAACCTAGAATCCGACGAATTCGACGAGCAACAATACAAGGAACGAGCCCAGAAACGCCGGCGGGTCATGGCCGAGCAAGATTTGGAGCAGGGCCTTATTCGACGAGACGCGTATGCTGCCTCAGTGAGTAAGAAGCTCGTAGCACATGCTGAGCTCGGCAAGCGTCGGTACGACGATGTGTTTTACGACGAAGCCCTACACGAGGTGCGCGACCAAGAGGTCTACGCCGAAAAGGAGCGCAAGAAGGACATGCAACGCAAGCGCCGCCGTGAGAAGTCGATGGCTGTCACCATGGAGCAGAAGCAAGCCGCTCTTGCTCGTGCTGAGGCCGCCGAGGACGAAACCGAACGACAGAAGCATCTTCGCGACGCCGAGCGTGCCAGCAAAAAGGCTCAGCAAACTAAGCTCATTTTGCAGAAGGGCATCAAGGGCCCTGCTAGAAACCTGGAGCTCAACCTGGAGGGCGGTACCATGTCTTCTTTCCAGGCCTCCGACGTAGAGTCGGGCGAAGCAGGCACTCCATCAGGTGGCAAGCGAAAAGCCAAAGGACGAGGCGGCCCGCGACTCAAGAAGTCAAAGGAGCAGAAGCAAGCTGAAAAGGACTCTGCTGAAGCTGCCCAGGCTGCCTTGGATGCGGGTGAGGAGTTGCCCGGCAAGGATGAGTCCCGTGTCCGCATCAAGATTAAGAAGTCAAAGAAGGATGCTGTTGCTGATGTCGACAAAGACAAGGAAGAGGGCGACAAGGACGAGGAGGAGCCGGTCGAGAAGAAGACCAAGAAAGGCAAGGACAAGGACAAGGACAAAGAAAAGGTCGACGATATTCCAGACAACGAGAAGCGATTCCTGTCCAAGGGCTACAATCAAATCTACGACCAGATCTGGCGAGACATGGCTCGTAAGGATATCAATAAGACCTTCAAGCTCGCCGTTGATTCCTACGCCACCAAGGCCTCCAATCTCAAGAAGACTGCGATTCTCGCGTCTAAAGAGGCCAAGCGCTGGCAGCTGCGGACAAACAAAGGCACCAAGGATCTTCAGGCTCGAGCTAAGCGAGTCATGCGTGATATGATGAGCTTCTGGAAACGCAACGAGCGCGAAGAGAGAGACCTGCGCAAGGCTGCTGAGAAGCAGGAGATTGAGAATGCTCGCAAGGAGGAAGCGGATCGCGAAGCTGCTCGTCAAAAGAGGAAGCTCAACTTCCTTATCTCCCAGACCGAGCTTTATTCCCACTTTATCGGCAAGAAGATCAAGACCGACGAGGTGGAGCGAAGTACCGACAACCCTGATATCGCCACGGATGCGCATCGGATTGAGCAGCAGAAGCTCGACGTTGATGAGCCCACTGGCCCCGTTGGCAAGGTTACCAACTTTGAGAACCTCGACTTCGAGGAGGGCAGCGATGAGGCCCTGCGAGCTGCTGCCATGGCAAACGCCCAGAATGCCATCGCCGAGGCTCAGAAGAAGGCTCGCGACTTTAACAACCAGGGTCTTGATATGGACGACGAGGGCGAGATGAACTTCCAGAACCCAACCGGAATGACCGACGTCGAGATCGAGCAGCCCAAGCTCCTCAATGCCCAGCTCAAGGAGTACCAGCTCAAGGGTCTCAACTGGCTCGTCAACCTGTACGAGCAGGGCATCAACGGTATCTTGGCAGACGAAATGGGTCTCGGAAAGACAGTTCAGTCCATCTCCGTCATGGCATATCTTGCTGAGAAGCACGACATCTGGGGTCCGTTCCTGGTTGTTGCCCCGGCCTCGACTCTTCACAACTGGCAGCAGGAAATTGCCAAATTCGTCCCGGAGTTCAAGATTCTGCCGTACTGGGGTGGTGCTGCCGACCGAAAGGTGCTCCGAAAGTTCTGGGACCGCAAGCACACGACTTATCGAAAGGACGCCCCCTTCCACGTTTGCGTGACTTCATACCAGCTCGTTGTCTCCGACGTTGCTTATTTCCAGAAAATGAGGTGGCAGTACATGATTCTGGACGAGGCGCAGGCCATCAAGAGCTCGCAGAGTTCTCGTTGGAAGTGCTTGCTTGGCTTCCACTGCCGAAACCGGTTGCTGCTCACCGGTACTCCGATCCAGAACAACATGCAGGAGCTTTGGGCACTGCTCCATTTCATCATGCCGTCGCTGTTTGACTCGCACGACGAGTTCAGTGAATGGTTCTCCAAGGATATCGAGTCGCACGCACAGAGTAATACCAAGCTCAATGAAGATCAGCTCAAGCGTCTGCACATGATTCTCAAACCTTTCATGCTTCGGCGTGTGAAGAAGCATGTTCAGAAGGAGCTTGGTGACAAGATTGAGCTCGACATCTTCTGCAACCTCACCTACCGACAGCGAGCGTACTACAGCAACCTGCGGAACCAGATCAACATCATGGATCTCGTCGAGAAGGCCACTCTGGGAGACGACCAAGACTCTGGTACGCTGATGAACCTGGTGATGCAGTTCCGAAAGGTCTGTAACCATCCGGATCTGTTTGAGCGTGCCGAGGTTACTTCGCCCTTTGCCTGCACGTACTTTGCTGAGACTGCTTCGTTTGTTCGTGAGGGCACCAACGTTGCGGTGGGCTACTCGAGCCGCAACTTGATCGAGTACGAGCTTCCCCGTCTTCTCTGGAGAGAAGATGGTCGCATAAACAAGGCTAGCCGCGACAACCAAGTGGCTGGCTGGCGAAACCGGGCATTGAACCACATGATGAACATTTGGACCCCAGAGAACGTACGAGACGGCAATGGCGGATCAAAGGCGTTTTCGTGGCTTCGGTTCGCCGATGCATCGCCCGCCGATGTTTACGAGGCTACGCACCAGAGCTTGATTACTCGAGCTGCCAAGGAGCTTCAAAAGCGTGACAGACTTGGATACCTCAACGTGGCATACAGTGAACCCGAAGAGAAGAGCTACACCCCCGCCCACGCTCTCTTCCAGATCCATGCTCGTCAAAACCGAAGGCCACTCGCCGAAATCACCAGGGAGGGTATCCTGACCCAGCTGATGAATGTTGCTCGGGCAGATTATAACGACTCTGGTCTCGGACGCCTTGAGCCAGCCGGTAGACCTCGTGCATCGGCGCCTCCCATTCAGGTATCATGCCGCAGCTGGGGCGCTGAGGTTGAACGTACCAACATCTTGTTCAATTCCTCCATCCGCAAGATGTTCTCGGGCCCGACCGTCTTCGAGGAGAGGGCACTCGTCGAAAAGAAGATTCCTCTGGAGCAGTACCCGACCCGCCGACTCCTCCCAAAGCCGGATCACGAGAAGAAGGGCTTTACCAACATCACTGTCCCGTCCATGCGACGATTCGTCACCGACAGTGGCAAGCTGGCCAAACTTGATGAGCTGCTCTTCCAGCTCAAGAGCGGCAACCACCGAGTGCTCCTCTACTTCCAGATGACCCGCATGATTGACATGATGGAGGAGTATCTGACATACCGCAACTACAAGTACTGCCGGCTGGATGGCTCAACTAAGCTCGAGGACCGTCGAGACACGGTGCACGACTTCCAGACCCGTCCTGACATCTTCATCTTCCTCTTGTCGACTCGTGCCGGTGGTCTCGGTATCAATCTCACGTCTGCCGATACCGTCATCTTCTACGACTCGGATTGGAACCCGACCATCGACTCACAGGCCATGGACCGAGCGCATCGACTGGGTCAGACCAGGCAGGTTACAGTGTATCGTCTCATTACTCGCGGCACCATCGAGGAGCGTATCCGCAAGCGTGCCCTGCAGAAGGAGGAAGTGCAGCGTGTCGTCATCCAGGGTGGTGGCGCCAGCGTTGACTTCTCTGGCCGTCGTGCTCCTGAGAACCGTAACCGCGATATTGCCATGTGGTTGGCCGATGACGAGCAAGCCGAGATGATCGAACGTCGCGAAAAGGAACTGCTTGAGTCGGGTGAGCTGGACAAGCAGCAAAAGAAGAAGAGTTCCAAACGTCGCAAGGCGGAGAATACGGCCAGCCTGGACGAGATGTATCATGAAGGTGAGTAAATCGAACCTCTTGCAGACTTACGCAAGCTAACAAATACAGGCGAGGGCAACTTTGATGATGGTTCCAAGGGGCTTTCTGGTACTGCCACACCAGCCACGCCCGCCGAAAGCGACAGCAAAGGCAAGAAGGGCAAGGTAAAGGGGGGCAAACGAGCCAAGACGGCGAAGCAAAGGCTGGCAATCGCCGACGGCATGGTTTAGTAAAGGAGGAAATTACGGCGTTGCGTCTCAATGCCGCGTGTAACAACAGACGCAAAATCTGGAGACTCGGAGGGCTCACGGATGAATGGAGTTATTCTTGTATGTACAAACTATTATTTTCCCGACACTTGGTCATGGTGAAAGGGGCTTTTATGGGAAGATGTTAGAGGAGGAAGACAAAAAGCCGAAGGACCACAAAGACGAGTCCTTGCCGTGGAGGTGGCCAGTGTACTATTACTATAGACGGACATTGAAATAGTGCGTCATTATGGAACTGGGTCTGAATCATGCTTGCTTGATTAATCTTGTCTTTGATCCGTCACAGCTACTGGCATCTTGCTATCGATTAACGCTTGGACAACACCCTGCAATTCATAGGTATCAACTCGAGCCGGTTTCTCCAATCCGGTATGGTGTAGTGGCTAACATTTCGCGCTCTCATTAATTGAGAGATCATCTTGATCCGCGGAGCCCAGGGTTCGATTCCCTGTACCGGAGATGTCCTTCACTTTTGCCTGTCTTGCTCCTGGCCGTTGTAGAGATAGATGACGGAGGGAATAGATATACTAGGTAGGCACCACTTCTTTTTGAACTAGCTGAACGACGGGGTTATTTATATGTGAGGTATCTATCTATCTAGCTATTTGCTTTTACTATATATGTAGCTATTTCCTTTATACTTACTAACTGAATCGAAGACGAGTGGTGCTAAAAAGATAGTCTCAGTCAGTCAGTCAGTCGATCGACTAATCAGAGTCTGAGAAAGCAAAAAGAAACTCCGGTACAGGGAATCGAACCCTGGGCTCCGCGGAATTAGATCTCTTAGATAAATGAGAGCGCGAAATGTTAGCCACTACACCATACCGGATGTGTTGCTTGTTGAGATCGGCGGCCTTGTGAAGCCCCATCACCCCACAGAGTTCAATTCCCAAAGCGACAACTACAAACACCACTGAAAGAATAGTGCTGAACTACCAATACATGCACACAGATCGAAAGGCGAAGAAATGCAAGCGTGAACTATAGAAGTTGATTCTGGAGGTACTGATTGAAGCCACTCTGTTAAGTTCCGGCTGTTTAATACTTATGGAGTAGTTGTTGGCGATGAACAACAGGCATCTCCCCAGCACAGAGGCGAGGAAGTGATGACACGAGTTCTAAACCTGTCGATGATACTTGCCATGTATTTCCTGGAGGCTCTCTTCCGATTGAGATGCATCGGGTCCCCAGATGCTACAGGCTCCTTCACTTGGTTGGCCCCAGCCGCACCATGAGTCAAGCACCGAGCATCAAAGCACCCTTAAGAATGGATCTTTTCAAGTCGGTCTTGAAAGGGTAAAAGAGCGATTCTTACGACCACAGAACGTGTATTCTTTGATGATTCTTCTTCCATTGGTTCTTGGGGCTTTGTCTATCGCCGGCCGTGTTTCACAATAGACAAGCCAACAAACACAGCTGCTCCCCCAAATGCTGATGCTATGGAAGTCTCGGGGGTTTGTCCAGGTGGAAGGCCCTGGGGGATATGTGCTACAAATCAAGGCATTTATTCTGGAAATGCGGTTTCCAACTCGTTATTGTGGCTCGAGGTGAACCCGCAGCGTCCTCCCCAAGATGGATATATGACTTGCTGCATGCGGGCACGGAAGCTATCGCGACAAACGAGCTGTCGATTCGAGATGTGAAAGCGGTGGAAGCTAAAAGAATATAAAAGAGTGGAAGAAATCCTAGATCGATTCATGATTGGGTGACACCAAATTGCACTGCGTTTGTTCATTCTGTATCTGCCGCTGCTCGCCAATCGCCAAGTAAACAAACCAAACATCTTCACCCGCTGCCTCTGATTCACCCTCTCGCCCTCTTCAGCTTCTCATTCAACTGGGAACTTCAAACTGTATGTTGAAGTAGTCCCCCTTTCTACATCCGAATCTTTGCCATCCTCCACGCACCGCTGAGTATAAGCTGAGACTCTGCTCACATTGAAACCCTCTCACCACGGGTCAGATACAGGAGCGAGTCTCTGAACACGACATATCCTTCAGGTAAGGGTTTATTCTCTATTGAGAAGCATTCCAAGATAACACTCGGTGAAGCTAGAGCAGGAGTCTACGTCTGCCTGGCCATCTTTGACTCCGCGCCAACGCCCTTTCTCCGACTTTCCAAAACCCCTATTTTCCAATATCCCCCAAACTATACACGGCCAAACAAGGATGAGCTCTGAACAAGCAGGCCTCAGCACGCAGAACCTGAATTCCGTCGTCATGGGCCCCCGACTTGTGGAGGCAACGTACTCAATGACCAGAGAGTTGGCCATGAAACAAGCCCAAGGCCTGGGGCAGAAACTGGGCCATCGTGACTGGGACCAGGCCGCCCTTGTGCCCGAGATGACAAGATGGCTTTCAGAGTCAGTGATCAAGGTTCTCGACGAAGACACGAAGAACAAGGTCTTTATGTGGTGCGAAAAGCACGGCCAGAACTGGGTGGATGTGATTCGAGCGGCCAAGGATGACCTGGTCGAGTATCGCTTCACGACGAACATGGAGGAACAGCATTGTCTCGACCGCACTGCGAGCTCTTTGCAGCCTCAAATGGAGGAAATGCTCAACAGGTTCAAAACAGAGATCTTGCAACAGCAGCGAGATGGCACCGCTCAAGTGCTCGAGCGCGTCGGGGTTCTCGCATCTCCTACCCCGGTGATTCAACGCGAGCAGCCAAACAGGGCGAGACGAAGCGGCATCGATGAGTCCTCAAGCTTTAGGATTACGACCAAGATCCAAAACTTTGACGAAGGCCTCCGTCTCTTGGTCACCGAAGACAGCGGCCTCGTCAAGGAGTTCTGGGATATCGTGGGCTCCCTTAACGACGACTACACCCGCGATAACATGTCGCCGCGGTCCAGAGCCTACTACAACTTCAAGCGTCGCGAGGAGCTGAGAAGCTCCCAGGTGCGGGAGCTGGGGCTGACCAACTCGGAACTCGACGAGTTGCGCAAAACGATGCAGCGGACTCCGCGAGACAGCCCTGTATTCGGGCCCCTGGCTCGCTTTGCGCGGGACGTTACGACAGAATACCAGTTCAAGAGCGCCATGAAGATGGCTGGTTGGGAAGACTCGGGCTCGGAACTGGACATGGACTGATCTGGGGGTCAGAGTCAGAAGTCATCTATCCGAATCCAGGGGTATGTTGGTGAAGAAGAGTTCAGTGTCTGGAGGGGAGAACGAGGAGCACATGTATGAAAGGAGAGTGGATGAAGCTTCTGTAAATAAGCAGTGTTACGCAATATGTACCTTCCGGTAGTGGTTGAGGTGACTTGACGGTCATTCCGGGATAGCAGCAGATGACGAACCCGAGTAGTATCTCCATAATTCCAGGCATTGAGGTTCAACATAATGCTCTGTCGCTTATGTTTGGCCTTAATTGGCTAAAGTTTGACTTTGTCCTGTGCCAGTCGTAGAAGAACTGGCAGCCAAATCACGTATCAATGTGTCGGATCAATCTTGTCGAATCGCGCCTGGAAATGGACAAAGGAGTAGGTTGTTTGGCGTCTACGGGTTATTATTGAGGCCTCTCAGATGTCCAGTCTGTCCAAGTCAATGCGTGTGTGTCTTGTATCAGCAATTTTCTCTTTCTGCTGCGACTTTGCTGATCCCATGATGGCGGTCTCGGTGTCGTCAGGAACCCATGGGTCATCCGGCCACTAAGACAGTCAAGAGAATAAATCCTATAGATTGTATTCTAATCTCAATAAACGACGACTAAATCATCAACAGATCAGCAAAGTTCTCGATTGTGATTAATGGTCGTGCAACCTCGTACATTGACTCCTTTTCCCCAAGAAGCAGCGTGTCTCATTCAACAGAAGCTACCAAACACCCCAGACACATCTGGTCAAAGTCGGTTCCGTTATAGCTGTGCTGGCTCGATGCGGAGTCGAAAACATCTCCTCAAAACCTACCCCTTGAGCAATAACCACTCGGGCCCTCGCACTACATTCATACTATTGCAACCGCGTGGCTCTGCGTCTACTGGCGAACTGTGTTTGACGGGTTATACAACATGCTGCGTGCCCAATGCACAAGAATCGGCCCGTCATATTCACGCATGTGCCTCGGCACTCTAACCCTGCTCTTTCGTGGATGAGGTCTGGTATAAAAGGCAAACCGGGGCGGCCATGTCCAGCTGTGACTCTCGAACTATTCCCACAACCCCGGCAATTAATCGCTACAACGTAAAGCGATGGTGCGGGCTTTCCTGACGACCAGAGCATCGCTTCTCCTGCCTCTGAATAGTCCTAGCAAGAGGAGATCCTCGCTTGCGAAACGATTAGACATATGCCGTTACAGTCCGAATAAAGGATCCAACATATTCACCACTCGGGGTACCTTTAGGTGATTGGCTTGAGAGTAATTCAGCCCGGGGATCTAGAATTTACCAAGTTTAAACCACATTTCAAAACCTGGTTGGTCGCTGCCAAGGTCGGATGCGATGCGGGTGCAAAGTTACTCTTTGCTAGATTAGGTGGCAGCAGCGATTCAGATATCTTGGTTATTGCACACAAAGCAAGAGCGCAGGAATAAAAGCTGCCTTCTGTCACAGTACAACTCATCTACCATCTACACCTCTTCATACTCTCGAGCAGCCTTACAGTCAGCCAGCCATGAAGATCGATACCGACCACAGAACGCAACCCGCTCCAGTCCTCATGCAACACAACTTCTTCCAGTACAGAAAAGTATGCCGGTTCGGTTGGATCAGGTACCTCGGCCTCTTGGGCAAGGTCAGATTGCACGATGGACCAGATGAGCTCCCTATCTTCCACGGGATGCCCCCCGAAGACCAAACAGTCCAGTTCTTGCCCGAGGCGCTCAAGGAGATCCAACGCAGGGCACTCGAAAACCCGAGGAACTGGCCCGTCACCATCGAAAGCGTGATCGATACTTTGGGCAAGAGGTCTGAGTGCACGCATATCGACTGGCGCATCTGCTTTAAGGTCCTAGGATACGTCCGCCGAGAGGAACCCGGCCGCCAACCTCCTGCTTCTCGAATGCGCCAGATACTGAGAGTGGCCGTCGTCGCGTACGACCGCGATCGAGATCTGTTGGCTGAACGTGCGAGGATGGACGCGGACGAATTCCTGGAGCTTCTAGACACGCTCGGGCCCGATGTGAGATTGTCGAGTCTCCGGCAGATCTTCGTTTCCTTGCATCGCATGGTTGGCATCGACGAGTCTGAGGAAGAGCCTGCCAAGTGCCCAGGCTACATGGAGTCTATTGCTTCTTTCCAAAAGGCGATCGAGAACACAGCAACGCCCGGCATCACCAAAGAACAGAGAAGGGAACACGTGGAGGAAGCTCTTGAAGCGCTGCGCAAGTTCATGGAATATCAGAACAACGACTGGGTGAGCGAGCCAATGCACCACTACCTGCAGCACTACGAAGAATGGATAGCCCGTGAGGCGAGGGAAGAAGCAGCCAAGAAGGCTGAGGAGACTACCAGGGAGTAGTCCAAGACGAGGGTTTACTGGACGTCAAGTAGATTAGTTGTTTGGCAATTAGATGCTACCAATCAGTTTAAGAGTAGATAATGCGAACAAAGGTGTTGCTTCTCTCATAGCGAACAGGCTGTACTTGCTTATATCGATTAACGAAGTGAACATGACCTAGGCAGTTTCGTTGTGATCCGTCGCGGGATGGTATAACCCATGTCCTGTCGTGTAATTACCCTGGATAACCACGATCACCAAAAAGAAGATCATCGTCAACGACCGACAAAAGGAAACAAATATCTGTAACAAACGGCAAAAGGAAATGCTCTCCGGTACAGGGAATCGAACCCTGGGCTCCGCGGATCAAGATTGAATCTCTCAGGTTATGAGAGCGCGAAATGTTAGCCACTACACCATACCGGATGGTGCTATTGTTGAAGACTGGAGTCATAATCGCGCAGTAGGTAGATACTGAGTCGAGATAACGGGTAGAGAGACTGCAGACGGGACAAAAGCTTGGTGCTGACTTGCGACTCAAGTCAGAGGGGGGCAGCTCAAAAGAATTGACTATAAAGAAGTTTTCTGAGAGATTGTAGACACTCGTCTAGTGTGAAGTCCTATTCTGGAGACGTGGATGCTCTATGACCGTTGACGATAGCTGTCCGCGTCTAGATCAGGTGGGAGTAAGCAGAGTTAAGGACGATCAGTCTGATCCCGATGCCTTGGACAACAAACAAGCAGAGCTCTCTGTTGCTAACCTAGGGACAGACACCTCGACGGATAACAGCATCGTGTCCTAACTATCTCACGCCAGTTAGTAAAAGTACTCGGCTTATGGCACTATGGTCTCGAGCAGAATGAAAGAAGATACAAGACTTTAGTCGCAGCGTGGTAGGATAGCACCCCGGGCTGGAGTTAATGCTGATACCTCCGCATTCTCATGATGTCAGCATCGTGAAATACTAAATGCCATTCGGCAAAAAAGAACGGCATGGAACCAGATGGAATAGACGGCGGCAAAAAGAAGACATTCTCCGGTACAGGGAATCGAACCCTGGGCTCCGCGGAATTGGATCTCTCAGATTAATGAGAGCGCGAAATGTTAGCCACTACACCATACCGGAAGCTGATTGGCTGTTGTTGAAGGACAAGACGTAGAGGATGTCTAAGAACGAGAGCAGTGAAGAATGGGATCCGTTTGCTGCGAGGAGAAGGAGACTTGATGCAGGTGTTGGTGTGTAGTTGCAAGTTGAACGGAGGTGAACGTCTGCGGAGGAGGAATAACCTCCTGGGACGTACTTGCTGACACATATGGCTCGGCGTGAGGAGTAAAGCGGTCAATGCTCAGCTCCGAGACAATGTCTCCTCTAGGTTCCGAGTTGCCCAGGCTGAATGGGAGTTGCAAGGGTAAGTAGCAAATGGTTATGTCATCCAAGGGGCTCCTTACCTCGACCAGGGCGCGCATTAAGCCTATGCGAAACCTTGTTTTATACACTGGATGTTATTTGCTCCTAATTAAACTCTATATCGACTTGAAATAGGCTGCACTTAGACTGCGTCTGTCTTCTTATATCCATACACCTTATCCTTCCATCCGTCCCTACCGACTACGCCAGGAAGACAAGTGCAAAAAGGAAACCTGCTTTTCCTATCAACCGGCCAAAAAGAAACATCTCCGGTACAGGGAATCGAACCCTGGGCTCCGCGGATCAAGATGATCTCTCAATTAATGAGAGCGCGAAATGTTAGCCACTACACCATACCGGATGCTGATTGGTTGAGTGTCTCGTCTCCGAATGCAGGTCAAGAATGGGAAGATCCCAGGTCGATGGCTGTTTTATCATTGGAGACGTCTAAGAGAAACATAGACAGTTCAGACAAGAAGCAAAAGCGACTCTCTAACCCCTAACCTGAGTAAATTAACGCTTCCCGACTCCTAAATGGTTTCGGGGAGTTCCGAAGCTCGACAGCGGATGTTGGCCTGTTACTAATAGCATACGGGCTCGTCGATTAGAGTTGACTAGCTGTCTGGTAGCTCTTAACTGATATAGAGTCTCTGTGATCTATTGACGAGCCTTGTAGCCATCGCGAGATGGTGGAAGAGTCAAGTGAGATAACGAAACGAGGTCCCCCTCTAAAGAGCAGACGGCCCTTCCCGCTCCACCAAGATCCAACTCCCGGCGTGGAACCCCGGAAAGTTGGTGGGGCATACCGGCGTCTAGTGAACAAGATGCTTGTCGTCTGTCTCTACCTAGTCAAGGCTGTAAAATTGCATGTCGATCGATCAACCCACTGTCAAATATAGCCATGTTAATAATGTATTAGGATTCTTGGCAACGGTGATGATTAGAACACGATTCGTAATCTGTAACACACGAATGGGAATGGGATATACGCGGATACGTGGTTGCGCAAGGCAGAGCAGGGAGAAATCATTTACAAGGTAGATCCCAGGCATCACGATTTGTTCCTCTAGATTAGTCTCTAGAATCTGCCTCGCTTAGGCATGTAAGTCCAGGGCCACGTAACAGTTATTATACCGCGTCGCATTCGCTCGGAAGGTACCAGATCGGATGAGCCATGTTTCTCGCCCCGTCGGACGTTTAAATAGTGCGTGCATGTGAATGACGACGCGGAGCTCCGTCTCGTGCGCGTCTCAGTTACGTCATATGCACCTTTCCAGGGGTTCTTGGTTCTGGTTGAGGGAGAGGCAGAGAGGAAGGAGGCACTAAAAAAAAGGGCAGCTGTCATCTGGAAGGAGCAACCCGGTCTATGCTGCCTTGCTAGTCGCAACCCAAATTTCGTGGCTTTCCCATTTCCCACGCATTGACAGTTTGTGGCTACGTCGTTCCTTCTTCTTCCTCCCTTGACAGCTTTCATCTACCTGACCAAACTCGACCTCGTTCCTCTTTACGCTTGCAACGTCGTTGACGACAAGGCAAGACAAACAAAGAGAGGTCCTGGGGCATTCTTTTATTCCTCCCCCCAAACCTCGACCCCGATCTTACTTGGCGTTTCCTGCGTCATTCCTTGATTTACGCCCTGCCGATAGCTCCCTTTCTTCCCCTCCAAGAGCTCGACCGAGAGAGCCAGATGAGCCTCAACCATTAACCGCCACCATCACCGAGATCACGACGACAAGATCACCACAATGAGCTCCTCGGTAGACGTCATGGCCAACGGCAATGGCCATGCCAACGGTAACGATCATGTCCTCCGCCCGCGCCCTCGCAAACCTCAACACTCGCAAGTCTCTGAAATCCTCCGAATGTCAACAGCAAGCGATCAGGATGGGCACCTCATGCCTGACAATGCCAGCACTGGTACAGTCAGTGGAGTGACTAGGTATGCTACTGCTGTGCTCCGCAACTATCAATGCCTCGCAGCTTTCTAACTTGTATGCGCAGTGGTCGTTCTACACCCGTCCCAGAGAATGCACCTCCCTCGATCAAGTCTCTCTCCAGCGTCCGCAAGCTGGTTCGTGCAGAGCAGCGTCGTCGTCTCTTCCCTACTATAGAGTTCTCCTCGCGCGTCAGCCATTTCGATCCCGAAAGCGATTACCGAGACTTCCATGGCTTCTTCAACCTCTTCTGGATTGGCCTCGCCATTATGGGTATCACCTCCATACTTCGCAACATCAAAGATACAGGCTTCCCTCTGAGAGTGCACATCTGGGGTCTCTTTACTGTCAAGCTCTGGCATCTTGGAATTGCCGACTTCCTCATGGTTGCCACTACTACCATCAGTCTACCACTGCATCGAGCAACCCGTGCCGCCAAACCCGGCAGTATTGCAACTTGGAATCATGGTGGCAAGGCTCTTCAGAGCATTTACCAGGTTGCCTGGCTCACCCTCTGGATCCTTGTTCCCTTTTACTTCGAATGGGCATGGACCGCCCAGGTCTTTCTACTTTTGCATACAATGGTGCTTCTCATGAAAATGCACTCGTACGCCTTTTACAACGGTCATCTGTCCGAGACGGAGAAGCGCCTCAACGCCCTCGACAACCCCTCCTCGATTCCGGATCGCCGACCTGCCTACCAGTACCCCACCGCCGACTTCCCTGGGGGTGTTGCTGGCACTTCTGGTGAGCCGTCGAGCAGCAACGGCAAGAAGCGCCGTCGTCAGCGAAAACGCAAACAGGTCAAGCGCATGGGAAGTGACAGCAACAAGAGCAACGACGAGGAAGATACCGCCAATGCCCAGCAAAGCAACAGCACCCCCGCGAGCGGCAACAACAGCGCCGATGAAGTTGACTATCTGCGCGAGGACCTCGCCCGTGAGCTTACGAGTCCCATGGGCAACGTCACATACCCCAGCAACTTGACGTGGTCTAACTACCTCGATTATCTAGCCTGCCCGACGCTATGCTACGAGATTGAATACCCCCGGACTGCTTCGATTAACTGGATGCCGCTTATCTATAAGATCATTGCCACCTTTGGCTGCATCTTCCTCTTGACCATCATTTCCGAGGACTTTATCCTCCCCGTCCTCACCGACGCCAGAGAACGCCTCGATGCCATCCCCGCGGTATCATCCATCTCCGAGACGGCCCTCATTCTTGCCGAGACCATCTCCTGGCTTCTCTTTCCCTTCATGCTCACATTCTTGCTCGTCTTCCTCGTCATCTTCGAATACGTCCTTGGTGCCTTTGCAGAGATCACATGCTTCGCCGATCGCCATTTCTACTCGGACTGGTGGAACTCGACAGACTGGATGGAGTTCTCCCGGGAGTGGAATATTCCTGTATACAGCTTCCTCCGCCGTCACGTCTACGGTGCCTCGAGGGCTCGCATGGGCAAGGTCCCCGCCACGGCGCTCACCTTCCTCATCTCTGCCATTGGCCATGAGATTGTCATGGGCTGCATCACCAAGAAGCTTCGCGGGTATGGCTTGGTCTGCCAGATGATGCAGCTGCCAATTGTTGTGCTTCAGCGCACAAAGTGGGTTCGCGGCCGGCAAACTCTCAATAACGTCTGCTTCTGGGCTTCCATGATTCTCGGCCTAAGCCTGGTGAGTTGTCCTGTTTACCCCTTCCTCGGAAACACTTGCTAACAGCAGCCAGATGTGCGCGCTCTACGTTCTCTTATAGTTTCGATGCGCGGGATTTTCAAAACGATCTTCTTTCCGTCATTCCGCTGCGTGTCGCCCACTACATCACCTTTCGGATGTGGCCGAGAGCAGCACACGGGAGGGAGCTTTACCAAGCCCACATATGTATTGCTCATCTCTTCAACATCATGCATTTATATATACACTGGTGACTCGGGGTTTGGGGCACATTAAGCAGGAAAAGAGATACCAGACAGGGCATTTGTTGCATGCCATTTTTATTGCTTCTCAGTAAATTACTTAGAGATATATACCCACATAGCCTTCATTAAATGGCATTTTGACTTGACATAATCCTTTCATATTGCATCGTTGCATGTTGGGTGAGTATGTACTCGCGTTGAGACATGCTCTCTAAAATTGAACCAATAAGCAGACTGGACAACGCCATCATAATTACCCGACGCATCATAATACTACCAGGCATCACTCATCAAAGGCACAAGCATTTGTTCTATAACATTTCCATTTCGCATCTACCTCGTATCTCTCATCAGAGCTAGCTAGGTTTACACCCCGTCCTCCTCTCAAGAACTGGGGAATTATGGTAGGAAGAGGCGGCTGCTCAAAATCCGACGAGTCCGCATTCATCAAAGAGGAAAAACCAGAAGACATAAAAAGACCTTGTTGCTCGTAAAAAACCGAAACCCTTCAACTCCGTTGACTTTTCGTGGTATCCCGTTTCTCATGCATGGTCATTTAGTCAACCTCCTCCATGGCGCTGTCGCCAGTGACAGCAGCGGGAGCGTCGGCGGGGGCGGCCTCGACGGGGGCGGAATCATCCTCCTCAATGTTGAGGCCAAGCTGGACAAGCTTGTGGATGCGCTCGGCGAAGCCAGCAGGCTCATCAATGGTGAAACCAGAGACGAGAAGCGAGGTCTCGAAGAGGAGCTGGACGATCGACTTGACGGTGCGGTCGTTCTCGCCATCAGAGTCAACCTTCTTCTTGAGCTCCCGGACGATAGTAGACTTGGGGGAGATCTCGAAGGTCTTCTTGGAAGACATGTAGCTGGACATGGAGGTGTCACGGAGGGCCTGGGCCTTCATGATTCGCTCCATGTTGGCGGACCAGCCGAACTGGCCAGTTCGGATGGCGCAGGGAGAGGTGCCGAGCTTGTGGGAGACAACAACCTTCTCGACCTTGTCGCCGAGAACGTTCTTGAGGGCCTTGGCGAGGCTCTCGTACTCCTTCTCCTCAGTCTCACGGGCAGTCTTCTCCTCCTCGGTCTCCTCGAGCTCGAAGTCCTTGGTGATGTCGACAAGCTTCTTGCCCTCGAACTCCTTGAGCTGAGTCATGGCGTACTCGTCAATGGGGTCGACGAGGAAGAGAACCTCGAAGCCCTTCTCGCGGAGGGCGTCAAGGAAGGGCGACTTGGAGACGGCCCGGATCGACTCGCCGGTGATGTAGTACATGTTGTTCTGGTGCTCGGGCATGCGAGTCACGTAGTCGGAGAGCGAGGTCAGCTCATCACCAGACTTGGTGGAGTTGAATCGGAGGAGCTTGGCCAGAATCTGGCGGTTCTGGGAGTCCTCGTGGATACCAAGCTTGAGGTTCTTGGAGAAGGCAGTGTAGAACTTGTCGAACTGCTCCTTGTCCTCAGCAATCTCCTGGAAGAGCTCAAGAGACTTCTTGACGATGTTCTTCTTGATAACCTTCATGATCTTGTTCTGCTGGAGGGTCTCACGAGACAGGTTGAGGGGAAGATCCTCAGAGTCGACAACACCCTTGACGAAGCCGAGCCACTCGGGGATGAGGTCAGTAGCGTCATCAGTGATGAAGACACGGCGAACGTAAAGCTTGATGTTGTTCTTGGTCTTCTTGGTCTCGAAGAGATCGAAGGGAGCGCGCTTGGGGACGAAGAGGATAGCGCGGAACTCAAGCTGACCCTCGACAGAGAAGTGCTTGACACCAAGGTGGTCCTCCCAGTCGTTGGAGAGGGACTTGTAGAAGGAAGCGTACTCCTCCTGGTTGATGTCCTGGGGGTTGCGGGTCCAGATGGGCTTCTGCTTGTTGAGCTCCTCCTCCTCGATCTTGGTCTCCTTGACCTTCTTGGTCTTGGGCTTCTTCTCGGCACCCTCCTCCTCGTCATCGACCTCCTCGATCTTGGGCTTCTTGTCGTCCTCCTCCTCGGTGACGTCGGTAACCTCCTCGGCGTCCTCATCAGGGACCTCGGTCTCGGTCTCCTTCTCGACGTGGAGGTAGATAGGGTAAGAGATAAACTCAGAGTGCTTCTTGATGACCTCCTTGACCTTGCTCTCGTTCAAGTACTCGGTCTGCTCATCCTTGAGGTGGAGGATGATGGAGGTACCACGGCCGATCTGCTCGCCCTCGGTGTCGGTGCGGATGGAGAATGTACCACCAGCACTGGACTCCCAGATGTACTGCTCGTCATCGTTGTGCTTGGAAACGACGCTGACGCGGTCGGCGACGAGGTAGGCAGAGTAGAAACCGACACCGAACTGGCCGATCATGGAAACATCAGCGCCAGCAGTCAGGGCCTCCATGAACTGCTTGGTGCCGGAGCGGGCAATAGTACCAAGGTTGTTGACGAGGTCCTGAAATGTATTAGTGACTGGGGTTGTATCGTTTCTGTGAAGTAAAACTTACAGCCTTGGTCATGCCAATACCGGTATCCCGGATGGTCAGGGTCTTGTTCTCCTTGTTGGGGATGATATCGATGCGGAGGTCCTTGCCAGAATCGAGCTGGGTAGGGTCCGAAAGGGCCTTGTATCGGACCTTGTCGAGGGCATCGGAAGCGTTGGAGACGATCTCTCGGAGGAAGATCTCCTTGTTAGAGTAGACGGTGTTGATGATAAGGGAGAGAAGCTGAGAGATCTCAGCCTGGAACTCGAAAGTCTCAGCCATGGTGTCGGGTATCAAAGGGGTCGTGACTGGAGAGAAAGTTAGCAACTGAAGTGCGATCTGAAGGTTTTGTTGTTTGTGAGGCTGTGATGGGTTGTCGGTGTGGCTGCATTGACAAGGGAAGCAAATAGAGTGGTATGGAAGGCTGTGGAATTCGAGCTTCTGAACAACGCCGTCTGGCGACCAAACACAGAAGAAAATGGCGAATGCAGCAGCCGGCAGCTCTACGATGATGCTCGAGAGCTCTGCCAGTTGTGCTGCGCCAATTCCTACTGCGGAAGATGCAAGGCGAGGAGAGAGAAGTCGAGCTCTGCCGGCGGACAAGGCTGCTGAAGGTGGGATAGCAACGCAACGCAACGCAACGCAACGTACCTTGAGATGTTCGTTACAGAAAGGAAAATGCACAAGACAGGCAGGCTCGTGTAAGTTGAAAGATGATTCTCCGGTTAGAGAGAGGAGAGGGAAATGTGGAGGATGGAGAGAGAGTTGTTTGAGGAGAGGAAGAAAGTCGAAGCTGAGGCAGGCACTTTGAAAAAATATGTAGGCTGGCGGCCGGCCCCTCCTTCCTTCCATCTGGTTCTCCCCCGGGTGAGGCTTCCATGGGATTCTACGGCCAAAAGCCCACCTAGCGCCTGCAACTGCCTCTCATGCCTCCGCCTTGCCCGCCCCCTCTAAACGTTCTTAGGCAACCACAGCAACAACCGCCCCACGGCAAGTGGCCACCGCCTTGTGCCCGCGCCCGCCACTTTGCTCCTGCCTGCCCCCCAGCGGGCACCTGTACCTATGGTAGGTACCTAGCTTCAACTGAGCTGTACCTGGTACGTACACTTACCCCAAAAAGCACAAAGGGCAAACGCAACGCACGTCCACACCCCAGGCGCTACTCATTGGCCAGATCTTACTAGAGCCTTCCACGTTTCTCCATCATGGGCTTGGGATGCGCATCGCCTCCCGTCACGGCGGATTGTGTGTTGCGAAAGCAGGTACCAAAAGCACCCGAGTCAAACATTTAGCCGTCAAATTTGGGAGAAGAGTTTTTACTGCAGCAGTACGAGTCAGGAGAGAATAGATGGTGGCCAAGTTACCTCAACTCAGAACTGCTCCCAATCTACGGAGTACAGAGGATGGTTCGAGGCTCCCGACCCCCCCTCATTCGAGGCTGAAAAGACCCCTGCCCCGACTTTCTAGGTTGTTCCGCCGCGACCCCTCGATCGAATCTTCTAGCCATTCAATCTGCGGCTTGTTCTTGTTTGACAACGGGGAAGCAAAGTAAGCCATTGAGGCCTGCCAAGCTATGATTGCAGCTGCACCCAGCCGTCTGTTCTTGTCTGACTCGGCCAATGGGTTCGGTAGCAGACAAGGCAGCAAGGCTGAGCATGTATGTCTAAGTCGACAATCCTGGGCAGAACCGAGGCATAAAGTGAGGCGGATTGCTTATCTACTTATTGGTAACGGCAACCAAAGCCTACAACGCCATCCGATTTCGATAGGAAACTCGGTTATGTAGTAGATAAATAAAAGCTTGTTCCGTCTGCATCCATACAATTGAATCGAACCTGCAGATGTATATGGCTCGTATGCCGATTGACTTTATGCAAGCTATCCAAGGTCACATTGGATGCTGGCATGATGGCTACCTATCTGTAGATGATCATGTCTACCAAGCGCTTCTTCAGTCTTCAACAACAAAATGGAATTAAACAGCTGAATACATGTCGTGAGCAATGCCAAATTTCCGTCTTATACATGATATAGGTACATACAATACACCTCACTTCTCCTCATCCCTCACAATGGCCCCTCCAACCTGTCTATATTTCCTATCCGCATACACAAGCCCAAACTCCTCGTCCTCATCCGCTCTCACCATCTCCACCACCTCTCCCACGACAATGACATGATCCCTCACCCTCACCAGCCCCTCCTCAGGCGCATCCCGCAATACCCGACACCGCAGCGCAAACATGACGCCCTCGCCGCTCAGAACTGGGGCCTCTCCTTCGCCCTCGGGATAGCTATATCCCACGCCTTTTAGTCCCTCTAGCACGTTACCGCCGACGTTTCCTCTTGTGAAGTGGCTCGCTACCGCAGCGCCCCGTTCGTCGCCGGAGAGCACGTGGATGTTGAACCCGCCGCTCTGGCGGATCGCGTCCAGCGTCCGGCTCGGCGTCGCGATGTTGAACGTCACCAGCGGTGTGGGCGTCAGCGTTAGAGATGTAAAGGAGGACATTGTCATGGCGCGCGGGCCGTCGCCGGGCTGGTAGGAGGTGCACACGACGACGCTGTGGGGGAGGAGGCGCATGATGGAGCGGAGTTGTTCGGGGAGGGGGGCTTTGGATGTCGGGTGGACGGTCGGAGGCGTGGCGGGTGATGTATGCCATGGTTGTGCGGTGGCAGATGTGTGGTTTCTTCTCGAGACGTTGTCTAGAGTCAAGCATTAGCTAGGATGGCTTTGGGTGTATGTGTAGTGAATAACTCACGAGGTCGAGGTTGATGTTGAATGGATGTCCCTGCTTGCGCCTGCAGAGGCCATTGGGACGAGCAGAACCTCATAGACACCGCTGTAGACCTCCCGCATCCTGTGCATTTCGTCCTTTCACCCTGCAACGTCGTTGTAGAGATCACTCCCCTCATCCATCCCCTCGTCATGTCCAAAGCTGTCGCAGCGCCATTACGCACCACCCGGGAACTCTTCATCGCCCACCACAGGGCATTATCGTTCTCTAAGCTTCCGAAACGGTCCTCTTTCGAGTCACTCGTGAAAAGAACTCACTCTGAAATTCGTCACAATCGTCAAATACTCTTGAAGAGTCAAGGCCGAGCTGTCCAGCTTTCTCCCGCTACCAAGCGAAAACGGCTATAGATTTCTTATCGATAAGACCCCTGCATCCGCCAACCGCGAGCCCCAAATTTTACCCGACAACCTCAAACCTCGAACAAAGCATCCCCAAGACAATCAATTAACGGTTCAACTTCCCCTGCCGCTTAGGGTCGCCAATTCTTCTTCACCTCCGGCCTCGGCAGTTCCCTTGGTCGCAGCGCTCTGCACAATGGTCAAGCTCTCCATTTCGCCGGCGACCCTCGCGCCCACGCGGACTATCCTCTCCTCGTCGACAACCTCATCACCAACCCGCATCTCCCTTGGCCAGGTCCGCCACGCGACCTTTATCCCCCGACCCCGACGTCCCTACACCTTTACGCAACTCGTAACCCTCTCCGACGGCTCCGCCTACACCATGCGCACCACTTCGCCGCTGCCCATATACCGAGCCACAAAGGACACTCGCAACACCCTCCTCTGGCAGCCCTCTGAGAAGTCCCTCAAGAACGTCGAGCTTGATGAGGCTGGTAGACTAGCTGCCTTCAGAGAGCGTTTCGGTCGTGCCTACGATTCTGGCTCAAGCTCGACCGAGGGTGAGGGTGAGGGTGAGGGCGAGGACGGCGAGGCTGAGACCGATGGCGGCTACGCGGATCTTATCACGGGGTACGCACCCGTGCAGCCAGAGGGCGCCATGAGGGACTCTGGGCCCAAGAAGCAGGCCAAGAAGAGAAAGTAAACAGCGGCCTGACATGGGAATTGAATAGCGGAGAGATACTTGTCATCAACACCATGTCACGGTGTCGAGAGTCTGCTCAGGGGGGTATAAATACGGCATGTATAGATTACTGCGGACATGGTCCGGGAGCTGCGAGCATGAGGTGGATGGGATGGGGTGGTTCAATATGTACAACAGTGTTAAAGGCCTCGAGGCTTGTATGATATAAAAACACGCGTCTCCAGCTCTCGGAATTGGTCAATAGTCAAACAGTCCCCTTCTTCCCAGCAGAGAATCCACCGTTTTCCGCTACCAAATAGAATAATGATAAAATAGGTTGGTCACCTGGGCCTCGCTATCCTAGTCCGAGTCTTCATGCAGCCTGGCTCGAGCTCGATCGACCGCAGTGTCGCCCTTCTGCTGCTGTTGTTGCTGGTACACGGGCGGCCTGTAAAAGGCAGATTCGTCATCCTCAGCATCCAGCTGCATCAGAAACGTCTCCCATTTCTCGATAAGCTGTGACTCGTCAGTAACCCACACATTCTGGTCATGAGTGCAACTTACCTCTTTTTGCGCCTCGATTGCGCTCTCCAAGAATGTCTCAACTCCGCTCTTGAAGTCCTCTACCTTCTCCCGCTCGAACCGGTCAATCTCGCTTCTCATCAACCGGCCCATATCCTCAAAGAGAAGCCTAGCCTGGTGGACCTTGCGCTCTGACTCGCCCACTTCAGCGCTTATCTGGTTGAGTCGGTCCTGCTGACTCTTGCCTTGTCTGAGCAGCTTGTCCTGGGTAGCCTTCTTCTTCTGCAGCTCTGATTCAGCCGTATGCCATGAGTAAAAGGCCTTCTGGCGCTGGCCAAACGCCTGCTTGACCGAGCCGATCAGGCGGATGTACTCCTCAATGATGATCCCAAAGGTCAAGACATCCTGCTGTGCCTGGCGGTCGTAGACGTCGCGAATAGTGAGCTGAAGCTCCGAGAGCGCATCGAGAGGCCCTGATAGTGAGGGGGAGAGCTCAACTGTAGAAAGCGCATGGAGAGAAGCCGAAAAGTCACCCGCAGCCTCGGCCATCATCTTGCGCTGGCCTACCATGGTTTCCATAGCCTTGAGCAATCCCTTGAGTTGGTTCTCGAGCGCATCAAGATAGACCTTGCGATCATGGAACCAATCGTCCTGTTCCACAAATTTGTTGCCGCCTCCCACATTGATACCCAAAGACCCAAGCACACCCTTGCTCTCGGTGGGAATTGGATCTCTCCGCTCCTTGTGCTTCACGTCCACGTTGAAGGTTTCGCTCTCCAAGAACAGTTTCAAGTCGGGGTCGTGTTGCAATGTAGCATGTATCGCGATCTTGTTGAGCATCTTCTCCAACGCGGCTCGGCGGCTCTCGACAAAGTTGCTGTCGAAGCGACCGACGGCCTGCTTGTCGGGAGGAGGGGGGACAACGATTCCGGGGTTGTTTCCGTGGAGAGTAGTGTAAAGCCAAAGGAAATCGCGGTATCGACGCTTGACCTCGAACTCAGGCTGCTTATATCCCTTGGAAGTGGTCTGTTCCTGGGTTAGCATCCAGCGACTTGGGAGTTCTGGGATATCCTACCTTGGTCCGCACAGAGTAGACAATGTGGGAGCTCGTCAGATCGCCAACCTTGTGAGGGTCTCCCACGGTGATTTGGAACGACGGCTTCGCAGCTTGCTCGACACTAACGCTGGGCTGAGTGCTGCTCCTCACGGTGCTTGGCTGCGCAGCCTCGACAGGCGGTGGCGCCCTGGGGCCCTTGTATGCACCAGGGTCTTCGTCTTCGGCGTGATGAGGATCCGCGGGTCGTCGTTGCTGCTGCTGTTGCTGCTGCTGGGATTGGGCCATGGTGGTGCGAATCACCACCTGCTCCTTTTGCGGGGGCACAGGAGGAGCATCCTGGGCGGGGGCATTCTCATCGGAGACGGCGCCGAGAGGGCCAAGGGGATCATCGACAGCTTCTAGACGGGTAGGCTGGGCGACGAGGCGACGAGGACCGCGAGAGGGACGAGGTGCCGTCGAAGAAGCGGCGGGAGCTGTAGTCGATGATTGCGCGGCCGTGCCTTCGGGCTGCGACGATTGCTTCGAGGCGTCAGCCCAGGGCGACTCTTCAACGTCCATGACTGATGAAGAAGATCGCGAGATCTCTTGGATTGAAACTGCTCCTGATTTGGCGGGCGCGGTTGGTCGAGTTGGCCTAGAGATGGAGATGTTGCGATGATATAAGGCGGGAGGAACCTGGGAAGCTTGGACAGCACCACCACAGGCGGACGTCAGCGGAGCCGGCCCCACTCTTCCCCGTCAGGTACGTACATCTTAAAGACAGCTCAAGGCATGAATCTTGATTGAAACAAACATGCAGAGCTAGACAAATTGAAGTATGGGAATTACGCGACGACATTAAATATGGTGATTAACAATTTACTAAGCCCAGAGACTATTAATTGTTTTAGAGTACATAATCCCTCGTCCTAGGTATAATGCAGTCACCACCGGGCACCCTCAGAGCTATATCAAGCTCTTTAACCATGATCATCGCAACTCCACGCAGCAACCCCGGTCTCTCTTTTCTTTCATCTTCTGACAGATATGGTCAATTCACTCCCATTCTCAATGCCCGGATGGCGTGTCCGCACCAGGCCCTGTCTTTCGCTCAACATAGACCAATGTCTCCCGTCCCAATCCTATCCCAAACTGGGCGGCAAACTTCTGCCTTCGATATTGCTCAAACCCAGCCGAGTTAGATCCCTCTCGCTCCTAACGCTCGGGATCATAACAGCCTCCGACAATCACCAAATTCATCCGCGTGAACTTGACCTTCATCACGGGTGTCTTCTTAGTCGGGAATGCGCTGATCTGGTCCGGCGTGATCATCACTTCCTTGCTCTTCTTCTTGTGGGTTCCGCTCGCCGAAACCCCACCTCCAGGTTGTCCCGAGGTACCCGATGCAATGCGTGAAGCATCGCTGCCCGCAGCGACTGCATTGGCTCCGTCTGTCCCCGTTGCTGTCGCGTCGTGTCCCGTCTGCTGTTGGCTGGCCTTCTGAGGGTCCGCCGGCAACTCGACGTCCCAGAGCCGCACCGTGCCGTCTTGGCCGCCGGATGCCAGCACGTTTGACTCAACGCTGAAGCTAAGGGACCAGATACCACCTTTTCCGTGGCCGCGAGATCGCTTGATGCGTGTTCCCTTGGCAAGGTCCCAGAAGATAATGTTTCCTGCGCAATCGGCACTCGCCAAGATCTTACCATTTGGCGCGCATTCAAGAGCTGTGATATAGTCGTTATGACCAGTGAATACACGCACGCAGGCGCCAGTTACCACTGACCACATACGTATCGACTTATCTGTTTCATCCGAAGCCGAGAAAACGTACAGGCCGTTAGGATGCCAGGTAAGGGCCGAGATGGCCGTGTCGTGCCCTACCAGCAGTCGCTGTGGTGAAGCATGGTCCTGCATCCACACTCGAAGGGCCTTGTCGTAGCCGCCACTGATGAAATAGTGACCATGGGGGCCCCAGAGCGACCTGAAAGCAGGGCCATCGTGAGACTTGTAGAGGCACAGGCAACTCCAAGACTCCAATGACCAGAGACGAATTTGACCATCAGCCGACGCCGAGAGCAAAAGTCTCGGCCTGGTGTCCATGGCCTGATTTGACTTTCCCTCATCACCAAAGAGTTTCTGTGGAGGTCCGGAGACAGCATCTGAAAACGATACATCGTATACGGGACCAGAATGTCCAATAAGCTTTCGGCTGTTGAACTTGGAGTCCTTTTCATGCGCATTCATTGTCGGAAGAGCCTTGCCATCCAAAGACCAGACCCTGATGTACGACTCGGTCGTGCCGGCAGCCACCATCTGTCCATCGTTGGAGAAGTCCATACAGGCAACGCTGTCCATTGTCAGCACTAATTGGTATCCTGGGATCGTAAATGGGAGACTCACCTGCCAAGGGTATTGTGGAATGTGAACATGCATGCGCTCACTGGAACTCCCACGCCCCCCGTTTGACCGTCAATCTTAAATCGGTCGCGGTTCTCTCGTAGCTTCTGCATCTCCAGCATGATGTCCCGTGGCCTGGATGGGGGTAGTGGTAGCTCGGCTCTGCTGGGTACATCGGCGCTCTCCTCGCGCTTGATCCTCTGATCGAATTCTTCCAGCAAGGTAGCCCTGCCGGCAGCTGGCGGATTTCGTCGCTCTTCATCTTCAAGCTCAGCGCGCACGTCGTCGCGAAGGTCTGCATCCATAGGGAGTGGGCCAAGCTTGAGGGGCGCTCCTGGATCCAGAACGTCTTTGTTGGATAAGCCGATGTTGACTCCTGGGATGCCTTCATTGGTATCCACATCCTCCATCTCCATGTTCCTCGATCTTCGGTAAACAGCTTCAAAGCTAAACGGTGTGATGGGACCACGAGCTGTGGAATCGATCTGACAGTATGTAGCCAAGACCTGCCGGATCACGGCACCACCTTGATCGGACTCGCGCTCCAGAAAGTTGAAGAGATCCCCGCTGGCATGTTGGTTCAGAGGGATGCGATACTTGTTCTCCCGATACAGCTTTGTCATGGGATTCTCTTTGATGTGCTGTGGCAGTGTAACGGTTGCGAATGTCTTGAGGTCGTCTGCATGAACTGGTTGGAACTGAGGGCCGATGTCTCTGAGGAAGACCTTGGAATCCTCGGCGTAGCCATGGCTGACAAGCTCCAGAAAGGAGTAGACAAAGACTGGCCAAAGTAGTTTCGACAGTTCAAACTGGAGTCTTTAGTGAGGGGACAGCAGTAAGTGCGTGCGTGCTCACCTTGTAGATATCCAAGTTGTTCTCAACCCATTCTCGGAGGAGGCTAAAGGCTCTTGAATACTTCTTTGGGCCCAGGTTGGCAAGCTGATAGATGGGTTTGCCGTCCGGGCCTAGGTGTTTTGATTCCTGCCGAAAGACCTCCTCGGTGCGGTTGAAGCCTCGCTTGAGAAGATAATCCGTGACCTATTCATCAAATAAGTCAGAGCAGGCTCAACGTGTATGTCGGCAAGTCAAGACAGTGCGTCAAAGGAAAAGCTAGGGACCAATGGTTGCACGAGGCAAAGGGCTGACTACAAAATTGAGATATCGCCTACAAGGCAAATTCGCCTTTTTGTGTTGAAAACATCCCCTGGCGAACATATCGCGACCTTTTTGCGTGAATGCGTGTTGCAGCGGCCTTGAAGTAAATGAGAACTTGCAGAGGTCAAAGAGACACCGGCCGAAAAAACACTGGCAAGCTTGTATATAACAAGTATAAAATAGAGTTGAAAGAAGGAGCATTTCTGATATCGTGGTTTGGTCCTTCTGGTGTTGTAACGACGAATGATGGTGAGGGGAGCAAACAAACAGAGCCCAAACAAAGAATGATCGAACAGGACTTAACCTACTATCTGATTGAGATTTTGATTAGACATGGGACCTCCTGTCGTGCCTGTTTGCCCTGTCGTGCCAGGTGCTGTGTGAGCTGGAGCTGGAGGCGTGGCTGCTGGACCTTGATATGCGCCAGGTGGAGGCGCGCCGGGCGTTTGGCCAGGCGCAGACATGGTTCTTGTCGCGCAATGCGATGGTGATAATGAGTCGGCGGTGTAGCAGACGGGTATGACGGAAGAGAAAGCGAGTTCCTTAGCGACAGTTCATATCACAAGGGGCAGCCGTGATGCTTCGATGAATGTGGAGTCTTGGCTGAAGCTGTGATGAGATGAAGGAGGTTTGGCGCAAATTCTCGATTTAGCCACGGAGTTGTTGAAGCCAAATACTAGATGTCTTTATATCGTAGTGGCCGTGATTTTGTCGTTGGATGGAAATGAGGATGCGAGAAGGAGGACGCAAGATGAGTGACGAGGCTGATGGATAAGTTTGAGGTGATGCCCGAGGTTGAAGGTAGACAGACAGGCTGAAGCGCGTCTGAAGCTTGCTGAGGCGCTACCGCGTTAGCCGAAGATTAAGCGATGCGACATGGGGAAAGTCCAACAGCCGCGTAAGAAAAGATAATCGGATTTGGAAAACTTCAAAGTTTGCTTAGTAGAAGTTAGATATTAATAAGCTTTACATTCAATATTCTTCTCATATGACCAGTGCTGCTACGGGCGGTGGCCCAACTTCTTGTTTGAGAAGATGCAGCAGCACCATCGAAGCTTGCAGACGCATGGACCACAATGGTTAAGCTAAAGACGAGTACGTGCCCCCACTTGCCGACGAACGGGCGATTCCAAGCTCCTCCACCATAAACTTGAACCGCCATCAAAAGGCGAATCACTCATCTCTACAGCGACATATACGTAACTGAGTTATTGGTTATCCATTTCATTCCTCAATACACAGCTCAATTCCTCATTATTCTTTGGGTCGAGGCATCGCATAGGTCCAGTGGCCTTCTCACAGTCGCCTCAACTCACACGCCTTCATACACACGCAAGTCCTTTACACCAACAAGAGGGTTCAACAGTGCCAGCCCACAGCATGGCATCACCCAAAGATGTCGTCATGGACGATTCCGGGGAGTCGCGCATTCACGAGCCGTTCACTGTCGAAGAAAACATCCAGCAACTCAACGCCCTCGACAACTACGTCGTCCAACTCATGAGCCACACGGCCACAGCTCTCAACGCCCTCACCACCCCTACCAACGGCGCCTCAAACTCGGACCTTTCAGCCGAAGCAGCGGCAGCCAAGCCATCGCTAGATCCTCCCTCACAGAAAGCGGCCTTTCGCTCTGCAACAGACTCGTTTCTCACCACCCTGCATGCCGTCGACGTCAAGATGAAGCGTCAGATTATGGCCCTGGAGGAGGCCGGTATCGTGGACTTGTCTAACCCGCAACGCCAGGATCCCAACGGACCTGCCAAGGCGTCGCTGAAGCCCAACGGCATAGGAGCTGTGGGCAATCTAGACGTGGGTTGGCTAAACAGCCGGGGGACAAGAGTGGAGAGGGATATGGAGGCAGAGCTTTGGAGCAAGGCCAAAGATATTCTGCAGAAAGAGGGAGAGAATGGAAAGCAATCTGGGGAATGAGTCCTCGGTGTCTGGCTATTTGTCTCATGTTTGTTTGGCGTTTAGGTATTAGACAGAACTTTAGGGTTCCTCGGGAAGCGGCAATGACCTAGAATCAGTAGAATTGGAAACTAGGATCATGAGCTAGTTTACCACGCTCAACGAGACTAATTTACTCTCATCTCTTTAGGGGTTGAAGCCTCGAAAAACCCATGTTCGGATTTCTCTAAAGCCTATGGCTTACCCTAAACGATTGTCCAACAATATATTTTGGCGACGTTTTGCTGCTGTTATGGACTCATAATTGAGGAAAGGGGCATCTGATAAAACTTTGCGATGAGGCTAGAATACTGTCTCGAGGTTGGAGTTTGCGAGCTGGAGGATTTCATGGACGGATTAGTGTTTGCCATCAAGATTAAGTTTTGAAGGCAAATCAGGGAATAAGAAACCACACGCAAGGTTTAGTAAATGCAAAACTCCCTCGACCCTGATCGTATATGCTTGAGTAAACAATAAAAGAGGGAACACGCCATTTGTTAGGTTAATAACCGTTCAACTGATTTCTCAACGTCATGTCTGACTTGGCCATTGGTCAAGTCGCATAGCAATGGAGGAATGACAATCTACACCACACCGTTTTATAGACAGTTACCAAGAGTAACAACCCAATTCTGAGACTTTGCGAGACTAGTGAGTTCGGAAACAATATCATATTTCATGAGCCCATGAGAGTGATCAGATGTATACCTCGATTCACGCCTGCAGATGGGATTCTGAAATTCGGGTCTATCGGATCTGTGAAGTTCAATTAGTTCTTGGCGCCCCGCTCGGAGCAATTCCCAGCAGAGAAAGACTCCGCGCACAATGTCTAGCAGGTTCGTTACTCGCATTGATCGCCCCACGTCCGAATGGCTCAAGCCATCATCTCGAGCCAATCACAGCCTGGCTAGTGTAATCTGGCACTGCCGAAGACTCCGGGCCTTGGCAGAGTGATGGACGCCTGCAGTGCCGGGGCTTGGTAATAGTGACCGATTTTCCTCGAGTGGCTGCTTCAGATCCAATGGATTACTGTCCAGTGTGGGCGGGAAGATCCCTGGGTGTGATGCAGCTACAATAGCTCCTGGGACCATCTTGTGCGACTTGTTTCTTGAAACCTCCTAGTCATGCTAAACTTTCTTTTCTTCTTTTTCTTCCTTCACCTCCCCAGAGGAGCTTCATTCGACCGCAGACATTGACTTGCTCTGCGTTGAACCCTGCTACGTACTCGCTTATCAAGTCTCGCCTCGTCTCGATTCCATCATCGTCGGGACGAACCCGCACTGCCCGCACTGCTACGAAAGAGGCGGCAACAGCTCCGCTGCACTCGATTGCTCAATTGTCGTCGAGATACTCAAGATTGGAGGATTTATTGAACGCAGAAACCATAACATGGCCGTGCATCATAGGTTGACGGCCTTTACGCTGACAGTTGCTCTCTTCACCACGGTCGCCAAGGCCCATGATCACGATACTAGTCACATCCCTGAGGGCCAGACAATCTCTCTGGAGCCGCTGGTGCGTTTCCCTGTGAGCCCCGGGATGTCTGGGATCAGAATCTAATAAAAAGCAGGACACGGTATTATGGATTCACATCTTCATTCAGATGATAGCCTATGGCGTCATCTTCCCAATCGGCATGGTTCTGGGTGTAGGTAGCCCCAATCGATCAATTACGCGGTTGATGCTAACTTTCTGTAGATGACCAAGAACCGATGGCACGTCCCGACTCAAGCTGTTGGTACCGTCCTTGCTATACTCGGCTTCTTCCTCGGCCACGCGCACAAGGGTCGCGAGTTCATCCCTAACCACGTACACGGCAAGTTTGCCCACATTCTTCAGCTGCTTCTCGCCGTGCAGGTTGCCATTGGCATATACCTCAGGGGCCATTGGGAGAAGGGAATACACGGAAAGATTCGAAGGGTGATCCGACCATGCCATTCCATCATCGGCAAGGCCATGCCTGTCTTGTCGTGGACGCAGATGATCTTTGGTGGCATCACCGCCCTCGGCTTTTGCCAGGGAGACCATCTCGGACAGTGCGCGGCTCATTTCATTATGGGTGGCGCCTTTATCGCCTACGCAATTCTGCTCACCATCATCCTTCTCGCCGGCCAGCTTTGGGTCCGGAATAGTGGACGCTCCCAGGAGTTTTACGACAGCGCCGTCATTGCCGCCTGGGGTTGTGTCAACACTTTTACTGAGCACCACTGGGGTACCGAATGGGTCAAGAATGACTGGCAGCACACGACCATGGGCGTCATCTGGTGGTGCGCTGGTCTCGCTGGTGTCTGGCTGAGCAAGGACCGCGATGGAAACCCCAAGCGCAACTTTATCCCGGGCTTCGTCATTCTCATTACTGGCTGGGCCATGTCTGCTCACCCACAGGAGCTCATGGTCAGCGCCGCAACGCACTCCATGTTTGGATACACTCTCATGGCCGTCGGTCTTACCCGCATCATCGAGATTGCTTTTGTTCTTCGAGATGCGCACTCTATCTCAGAGGATGGCCGTTCTGCCAACAGCTTTCAGTTTATTCCTATTTTCGTAAGTGTTAATCATCTAAGAATTTGCGCAACCGCTGACGGACCTAGCTCATGTATGCCGCTGGATTCCTCTTCATGAGCGCCACCGAGGAGCAGATGAATCTTGTTGCCGGCTCCGGCATGGACCACGTTGCTTATATCCTCATCCTCTTCTCGCTCGCTTCGTTGCTGTTCCTCTTCGTCAACATGCTCATCCATCTCTGGGACCGACTCGCAAACCCTCCACTAAACGCAAAGAACTTTGACACCAACCATACTCACGTCAGCGGCAGGGTGGTGGAAGATGGTCAGATTCAAGTTGCTCAAGAGTTTGAGCTGGACGAATTGATGAGTGACGATGACGATGACCCGAGCCGCTCAATGCTCGGTGCGAATAGCGAGGATAGCTCAAGCACTATGGGCAAGAATCACCAAACCCGCACACGCTGAGAGCTTCGAATTTCACCGTCGAATCTGACCCAGTGGATTCCAGGATGTATTGGGGTTCAAGCTGGCAAATAATGCTATAACATCCACTTGATGTTATAGAGATACGAGTAAAGACCTGTTACACATAGAGAAGTTTAGAAATAGTACATAAATCCAAATGGCTTAGAAGATTCTCTCATCATAATCATCCTTGCAAAACTTCCCACGCCAAGTTCGGCGTTCTAGATCATGGCGGGGCACTTTATTAGCGGGGGGGCTTCCTCACCGAAGCCTCACCGAGATTCCCCACTGAAAAATGATCCTTATCGCAAATCCTCCATCGCCACAACCGCACTCCTCCACACAATATCCCCCCCATACTCAGTCACGATGCCGTCCGTCAAGAACCCCAACGGCCCTTCCAAGAACCGCCTCGCGGCTCGCGCCTCGACGGCCAGAAAGGTGGCACGCAAGCTCTCCACGGCTCCCAAGTCCAAGATCGCAAAGGCGGATGCGACGCGGGGTGCGCGGACGGGCCTGATGCCCACGAGCGGTCCCAGGAAGCCGGTGAGCGGCAAGAGGGCGCGCAAGCTGGAGAAGAAGATGGGATATGCGACCAAGAGGAAGACGGAGGCTGATGGCGAGGCAGAGATGAAGGGTGAGTTTGTCCTGGAGTGGATTTGGGAGGTAGGAGACTGACTTGAGGTTCTAGATGCCCCGGCTGAGAGCAAGGAAGAAGAGAAGGTCGAGGAGGTTGCCATGGCCGATATTCAGTGAGGAGTTGAGGTTCCACGGCGAACGAACAGCAATTGCGACATAGAACGAAAACCTTCTCGACGAGACACTACTGGAAGAACGATCGAGGCAGTCAACACAAGCGGATGATCTACACAGGAACTGGGATATGGAGAGCGGGAAAGCGGACAATGGGCGATGAAAAGGCGTTACTTTGCGACGACTCAAGCATTCAACAATGATATCAGGCACAACCACTGGAAAACCCACGGATAGACTCCTTCAAAAGCAATACATGATGAATTATTCAGCTTTCCACTCCTCGCGTCCCCTACTCTGCTCTCTCTGGTGCCAGCCCGAGAAGGCTATTTGAACCTAACATCTAACCAACAATTAGCCTCGCCTTTACCTGTCGATACGACGACTCTCACTCACCGAATGTTCTCGGGCTCCGAAGTCGCAGATGCGGTGCCCTCGACCCATGTCCGGACCGCATTCGTCGGGTTCTCCTCTGAGGGAGCGGACTCGCTGCCGGACAGCTCAGTGATAGACGAGGAGCTCGTGAATGACGTCTGGTCGGAATAGGAATAGTACGACTCTGGGGCATCGTCCTCGATGCGCTGGCAGGTACACATCATGCACATTGCGATGACCGCTTTGGGGAATGAGCAGGTGGGAATGGAGAATCCAGACCAGGGGAGGCAGAACATGTTGACTGGATGCGATTGCTTGGAAGGGTGGTATGCTTGGAGAGACTGGTGCAAGAGATGGTGGTCAACTTGGCTCAGGAGGAATGGACTGATGGGGTTTTATGCTGACTTTGGTTGGGCCAGCGTTGATGTGCTCTTTGTATGGTGTATGGCGTGTTTTCCCATCTCTGCTATACTGGGTGGAACTGACATATCATTTGTTGATTCAAGAATACGACTCCCGAAGAAAGTTCTTCATCTCTCATGTTTGTGAGATTGGTGTGGCGGTTTAGTCACTCTGACAGTTAGTATACACCCCAGAGATCTACGCAGCGAAGCTCCAGCATTTCGGCGACCTTTCATTGGCGTCAAGCGTGAAGAAAGAGATTTGGCGGGCCTGACCTTGAGCTTTCGCCGGGGTATATCATATTGCTCCTATCTCTGAAACAGCAGCTGTCTTTGCCTTTCACTGAAAGAGTGGATGATATAGGCTCCTTTGACACCTGAGAATAGATCATGCATCGAGCACATATTGCAGCCCTGAAGACAAGTAAGTTAAGTTAATAAATGGGCTTCAGGGTATAATGGCCATCTTAGTTGCATCGGAACGTTCCTGAAAGAAGCAAACAGCAGTGGCACCGAGCAGCATTCTACACGGAGGCGAACTGGTGGATCACGACCAATACAGACACAAAGGCAGAACCGTGAGTACCTAGTTAGTTTTACTTAATGAACATTCCAAGCTTAGTTAGACGGCCGCGTCACTGCCTTTTCTTTCAGGCGGTTATTCATCTCGGGCGAACAATGAGCAGTGGTTATGCAGTGGAGCTGCGACAAAGCGATGGCGGATCAACACCTCACGAGCACAATGGAACCCTGAGTCACATGGATAAGAAAAGGAACAAAAGGCGTCAATTGATGCGGATTCTGCTACTATTAAAGCATTTCTTCGGGTCGGTTGGTGGGCTCTTGAAGTTGCTCTGCAGAGGCTACCTATAGGCAAATGACCCAATCCGCATCAAGAATCGTCCACGAGGGTTCTCTTTATTTGAGCTATCTCGGAGCGGTTTCGCTCTTGGCTTCTTTCTACGCTTGTTTTCTCCATCTCCGCCCATTCTCCAACTCGCGGCTGAGCAACTCGACTATCCATTCTCAACCTGACCTGTTGTCTCTTCTTTCCACGCCACTTCTTTCTCACTTGACCCAAGATGAGCGGCATCAAGCGAACTGTCGACGAGATTTCCGGCGCTGAAGATGTCGATGATGGCCCTCTCCCCCATATTCGCCGCTGCCGTCGGGCCTCTAGTACTTCTCCTTCTTCCCAGCTCCTGAGTAAGTTGTACGCTGGTTGCGCAGTCTGCCGATACTCTACCAACATCATCTAACACCAGTAATAGACGACGAAGAGATCGCTGCAAATATGAAGGAGCTCAGCGACCTCCGCCTTGATCACCTACCGCTCAACTTCATGACAACCCAGTTCAAGGACTATCTCTTTTGGCAGTCAAACCATCTCCTAGAAAAGGCCAAGTTCGAGCAAGTTCCCATTGGAGACATCACCTTTGGCGACGATTGTCTCCCGACTTGGCCTGGCTGTGCCTGCAGCATGGAAACCGGGTCTCTACACGATGTCATTCAGTTCCAGCTCTTGACTTACGATGCCGCCGTCCGAGCCGGAAAGCTTGTCCGTGAGGATATCATCTGGAAGTCCAACCGGAAGATGAGTGACGCCAAGGCCCTGGGTGTTGAACTAGAGAGTATCTACGTCGGCAAGAATCTGCTGCCCGTCTAGGGGACGGCGGCAGAGGAGGCGGTGGCGATTCTGTACGCAAGCGGCGACAGCGACTCTTCGGGCGGACAGCGTTCTTCAGGAGATGTTGGGGATATTTCTTCAGCCGTCGAGACTCCCCATGCCGAAGCTACTGGTGCGATTGACGGCCATTGCTCCCACGATGCCGCCGACATTCCATCCTCTGCAACAGTAGATGTGCCATCATCGGACAACTACAGCTCAGACTCGGATTCCGATACCGACACCGATATGGACGACGACTGCGATGACGAGATCTCCGTCAACAACCTCTTTGACGAGCATCCCTACTACTCCGACTATGAGGATGAGCCAAATGTCCTCCACGACGCTGAAGTCGTCGGCATGCCCTCGTACTTTTCCACTGTTGATCTCGAGGTGTTTGTGGTTGATGATGACAAAGACGTGGATCATCTGCCAGAGATGGAGCTCGCGGTTGAACGAGAGGCTTTCGAGTATTGGTTCGAGTCTGGCGAGTCGATTGAAGTGGAGGTTTCGGACACCCAGATCCAGTGCACGGGAGAGCTCTTTGACTTTACGGAGCAGATGCCTGAGAGCATGGACTATGGTGTCGGCCCTGAAGTTCAAGTCGGCTATCAAGAGGGTGGTCCTCTGAAGGGGAGGGAGGATGAGGAGGAGAATGCTGCAGAGATGTTTGAGGAGACGGAGGATGGATTCACTTGGTGATTCGCGATCGACGCTCGGGTTCAAGAATCCCAATTTGCTAGTAGCTCATAGAATCAGGCACACTTATCATGAAGAGCACATTATTTCTCGTCATATTGTTCCAGTTTCCATTGTGTAGCTCTCACACCTCTCGCCCAGCCCAAACAGACAGCAATCCTCGCTAACGCAGCTCGTACACACCAAATAAACATTCGTGTCGGAACTCGTCGTTCACGGGCCACCTTCGCCGTCAATTTTAGGTCGGAAAGAAGACTTGATAAACTGATACAGGGCCCCAACGGGTTGGGTATCAGTTTCGGGGGGATTGTTCGTGCCGATCACCTTTTCCAGCTTCTCCTCCAATATCTTTACTCGCTGCTCTAACTCGGCGTTTCGTCGCTCGAGGTCATCTTGGCGCTTCTGTACTGCCATGGAAGCGGTGGGAGCTTTTGGTGTTTTCCGTGGTGTTGTGCGCTTCGCAGATGTCGGCAGAGACTTGCGAGGAGTCGCTGTGCTGCACCTGTTGACGCTCAATCCTCGACCAGCAGAAGGACTTAGAGGGGTGGCGTTAACTATGACGGTGGACATGTCGATGGGGGTGATGAAAGGGTCCTGAGTCGCACTCTTGGGAGTCGTGAAGGAAGGGGTCTTCTTCGCGATATGAGTTCCCCTGTCTTGGCCGGCCAACACATGCTTCATCCCACGGACATGCCGTGTGATATTGGAAGCATGTGTAAAAACATACCCAAACCTCGGACAGCCCCATTTCAGACAGGTCCATTCTTGCTTGTTCTCATCATACTCGACATCGTCCATCTCAGGGGTCGTTTGTCGGTCTTCGCTGACCGCATGCGCTAAAGTAACAGCCCAGTTCTTGCGATGCTCATCCTTCGACAGATGTCCAAAGAATCCCTTTGCAGTAGAGAAGATTCGCCCATACATGGGGCATCTCGTCGCACTGCATCTCAGGTTTCGGATAGACTCTTGCTCAGCGATGAGAGCGGGACTGGGCTGCATCTTTGCGAGGAGGGTTATGTTGATATCGACGGCTGACAGGTGGAATGGTGCTTCGCTATGTCTATCGTATTCGGACTTGCACTTGTAGTCGGTACCGAAGCGGCGACAGCAGGGCTCATGACAGACGTAGAGATCAGTTGCGACGGATTTGGGCTGTGTATTGGTGGAGTTGGCCCCGTTGAGTTGGTGGCATTCACCACCGGGAGAAGCAACTTGGAGAGTGCCCAACGAGTAGAGGATATCATCCGTCATAGTCACGTCCTGATGAGTCGGCGACGAGCGAGTATTCTCAAAGTACAAAGAACGAGTCGCAAATGGCTCATCCGTTATTTCGCACTCTTCGTCGTGAGTCCACTCGATAGAGTGATTGCTTGCTCGAGCGTGTCTCTCAAGCGCGGGTGCTGCAGAGAAGCAGACGCCACATTGTCCACAAACATACGGGCCATCATGCCATCGCTCTTCGTGCTTCTAGCACTCTTTGACGGAAACGAAAGTGAAGCCATCGCAGCCGATGTACGGACAGGTGAAGGTGCCCTCTTCTGCAGGGTTTGGGCAGTTGGTGGCTAGGTAGCCTTCAGGTGGGGGCGTTTCTTGATCGGACAATGACATGCTGGAGTGGTCAAAGAAGGTATCGGGAGAATGGAATGTGAGGGAAGAGATTCCCACCCACAGGCGCCTGCTTGGCTGTGAGTTCTCGTGAGTTGAGGAGTGAAGTTGAGACAAGAAACATACCCAGGAGTACCACGTAAACCAGCGTTTGAGTATACAAACAACAAGGTAACCCTAAGATTCTAGCTGTAAAGGCTTCAAACACTCACTTTAGGTAGGCAAGGACATTAATAATCTGCCTGCGATTTGCAGCGTTGCCCGGTGACTGGGGGCTTTGTCACTGTCAAGGCAGTGTTATCCATATCCACTCGTTTGACCAGCCTCAACCGCAGGCGTATCAGTAACCGGATTTTAGGTACTTGGAGAGTCTGAGATACTTGCGCTGCTACATGATCAATCCTATCTGGGTGCGAGATCAGCACTTGTCGATATTGTTTAGAAATATCTTTGCTTATGAAGAGATGGAGATCTACAATTCTACTAGTTAGCTCACGCACTAACACTAGTCTAAGGTAACATGATAGAAGAGACTTGATATTGTGATAGGCGTTTGCATCAATATCCACCTGACTTTGTTCTAACCAAAGGTTGAAGTTTTCACTACGTTGCGTGTTCTCGGGGTGGATAAACATTATTAGCAAGAAGGGTTTCCAACTATCACATCCGGTATGGTGTAGTGGCTAACATTTCGCGCTCTCATGAATTGAGAGATCATCTTGATCCGCGGAGCCCAGGGTTCGATTCCCTGTACCGGAGACCATTCTTTTTGCCTCTACCCGACTTACTTAGTTAGGTAACTTATCGATCTTCTCTTTTTATACCTATCTGCCTACTACCTACCTACTGCCTAAACTCATCTACGTACTACTTCACTGACATGAACAATACGTCCTTTTTGTCACCACTGACCTATTCCTCGACCTACCATCTCTACTGCAGTTTCCACGGCCAGCCAGTCCTTGTCTTCTTTCCCAGGCGGCCGTTAGCAGCATATCAAATGTCTAACCTGACTGATAATCAACTAACCGACCAACTGCCCGGCTATTATCATGTAGTCTAATAGACTGTCCAAAACCTACAGATGAAACTTATCATAGCAGGTTTCCCCTCACCTTCTCTTCACTCGCTCGATGATCGATCAAGCGTTCTTCCCAAACCAGATGCTCATAGTTTGCGATCTGAAAGAAACCATAAACAGAGTTCAACACTTGAAGAGCGCAAACATCAGTCGTGGATGTCAATCAACGTAGCACCCCTAGAGAATATACGCCTTATTCCAGTGCAAGGCGTTTGTTTCCATTTGCAAACAACGCCCAAGCAACTTGGATGTATCAAGGCTAGCCAAGAACAGCATTCTTCGAGCTCGTATTGTGTTTCGATTTGACAAAGACTAGAAGCCTACGGTGTTGCACTCCAATTTGCTTGATCTTGTATACTCAGGAATTGTGTTCTCTATTATCGTTGCAACAAATCCCCCTTTGATAAAGGAATAGCAGTTTAGATGGACGTCGTTTTCCCAAAGACACTAGCACATTCGCCAACACGCTCGTAAACTGGTTATAGAGTAGCTCACATTAACACCTAACAATATAAAGGAAAATAGCTAGCACACAAAATCATAGGTCGGCAGCATGACAAGCTAGAACAAGGCTGCAGTTTTTCACGACCTTGCTAATCCCATCACTATCACCCCCCATGCTTCCTTTTCATATGTCTCTTTAGGTGATCCCTCCTAGAAAACGACTGTTTGCAGTAATTGCACTCTGGCCTTTTCGTGTTCAACCCGAGTTCTCGAGCTTTTTTGAAATGCTTGCTGACGTAGTGCCTGTCTAGATCACGTTGCCACTGGTGGCCTTTCCCACAGAAAGCGCATTTTTCTGGCTTTTGTTCTTTACGAAGCTGTTTCCTGTTCTTTGTGTCAGTACATCCCAACCAGAGAAAACAGTGCATCATTGCTTACTTCAGATCGCAGGGGCGACTGCCTGCCCCCTTTTTTGCCTGCCTTGTTGAAAGGGCCGTCACTGGTGAAGACCCATCAACAAGTACAGATTCCGGTGATGGGCCAAGACTCTGCGAGAGTACTGGCTCACTCGGGCTATAGTTGCTTGATAGGGATGAAGCGCTGTATCCGGAGGAAAAGTCGAATTGAACCTCTGGAGGAACACTAAAGATATCCCAAGAAATGTTTTGCATGTATTCGGATGTTTGTGGTGCTGTTCCTTGAGTTTCCATGATAGAGAAGCTGCTGTCAAACTCAAACTGCTGCTCCATCATGAATGAATCAAGAAATTCAAGGCTGGGGGTAGTAAGATCAAATGAATCGAGGAGGGGATTGGGGGGCAAGTTAGTAGGGTTCTCGTTCATAAGAGGATCCAATTGTGTGTCAGCAAAAGCTGCGTCATTCACATCAATGGGTAGATCTAGTGGCAGGTTGGTCCATGTACAATCTGCCAAGTCCAGATCATAGCTGGGCATGTCCTCCATGAAGGTTAAATCGTGGTTTGAGTCTGAATAGTTCATTTTGAGTTAAGTTGTGCTCGGGCGAGCTGCCGAGCAGTTTCCGGGATAGTTTTGAATAGTTGTTGAGTTTGTGTTGGAGGTTTTGGATTCGTTGAATTGGATGTTGTTTATCCGTAGTGGAAGTTCACAACAGGACACCTTTTATTGACTTGACCGGGTCCATCAATCTGGCTAGATATTCGTGTTAGCTGGCCTGGCACTGGGTATCTCAATGTTGAGTGAACGTACTAGGCACACAAAGACCAAGCCCGAATATCCATGTTTGCGAATCCTCGGCTTGAGCAAGCAGAGCAAAGGTGTTGGAAACCATGTTTCGCGCTCTCGGTGGCCACTGGTTCTCCCTCACTGCAAGGCATCTGTTGCTGAAGTGAAAGCAACAACCTAGCAGCCGCAGAGACACAGCAGCCGTTCCGTTTCTCGCGTATAGTTTGGAACATCTCCACTCTTGAAAGCCTGAGAGCATCGTATTGTCAGACGTAGTTCCTTGATAAGAGGGAATTAAATGGCGTACAGCTGCCTTGGATGCGCAATCCCGCAGAAAGAACCGACCGGGCGGTTCTGCTTGACGCTCGAGGTCAGCGCCAAGACTTGATGGCATGGACGGATCGAGGAGGTTCTTAGCATCACCGGGAGTAGCTCCAATCCGGTAATCACCAGATTGGGGGCTCTGCTCAAGATTGCCGGATTACCGTATTGGAGCTACTCCCTGTGATGCTAAGATAGAGGTGGGAGAGTAAGAGGATAGAAAGTTTGATGAGAAAGATCAGAACAGGGACGAAGTTGGCGGGTTGTGATGGGGATTTATTCACCTACAGGCGGAGCGGAAAAACCGGGCATCTTTTGCTTCAGAGGGAGCACATGTCGTAAGACAAGCGTCGAGACGTTCCTGATTGGCAGATTTGGAGGCCCTTGTGAGCTTATGAGTTGGCCAACGCCACCTACAGGGTTCGGCCTCCAAGCAAGTGTTGTCGGCCTCAACTGCGGCCGTTTTCAAGGTCTTGAAACCAGGCTCCTCGAATCTCACTCTCCTCTTTGCCTACTCTCTTCTTCAGTCTCTCCTCTCCGCCCCTGAAAGCAGATCAAGATCTTCAGTTCACACGTTTTCCGGCAGGAAGGATACTCTGTCGCAACCCATCTCTTACTTCAGGCCGCAAGATGTCGTCCACCAATCAGGAATATCAGCATTTCATCCCCCAGTTCCTGCTCAAGAACTACTCTCGTCCATTCTCCTGCCCCAACGCAAAGGGCCGCGCAAAGAAATGCAAGGGACACAAGCACGAGAAGTTAAAGTATCCGGGTGATCCCATCGTCAATCTTCTCCGTCTCACTTCCGAACCCTTCAAGCTGGACGTAGCCCCAGTTGCACGGGTGTTTGGGCAATGGGACATGTATGAGGATATCAAGAACACAACAAACACTGAGCATCGCCGTATCGAAGGCATGTTTGGCCGAATGGAAGTGCAGGCCAGCAGAATCTTTCGCAAGATCACGAACGCATTCAACGACGGGAAACCGAACCTGTGGCTCACAAGAGACGAGAGAAACCTACTCCGCAAGTTCTTGTTCCTTCTCAAGTACCGCGGCTCAGCCTTCCATCAGCGCTTCTATCATCTCGATTCAGAGAGCTACTCGGAAGTCGACAAGGAGCTGCTGCACGACTTCATGGAGAAGCGTGGCTTTGAGCGACCGCTGGACGTCTGGTTCCATAACCTAGAGGTCATAATGTCTCTAGAGATGGACCCAAACAAGGAGTGGACAGAAAAGATCAAGCAGGAGGTCTTCCACGGTGATGCCATGTGGTTCATAATGCACGTCGAGTACAGCTACATGGCCATTTGCACACCGGAAACCTCTGAAGAGGAGTTCATTCTAACGGACAATGCCTACAACATCTTCGAGGGACCCAACAGCTTTGTTGAGGACTCAAAGACCGGCAAGCGCGCAGGCGACGCATGGGTGAATCTCCATGAGTTTGCCCCCATATCTCCAAAGCTGATGCTGGTTCTTCGATCTTGTCTCATTCCAAGCCCCGAGGAAGAAGACTTCCCTCAGATCAAGGAAGAAAACACAGAGATGCGCAGGTTGGTGTTTGGTGAAGTTTTGGCGGACAATATCCCGTCGATACTGCGCGACTTACCTGTGGAAAAGGCAAGCAACAACTACACCGAGATGGTCAATGGCAAGCTGGCTCTGAAGCCCGGCCGAAACAATAGCTTTCACAAAGACGACCGATTCCGCTTCAGTTTCTTCCCCGTCGAAACGCGGCATGTTCGCTTGATAAACGGCATCTTGCTGGACAACTCCTACATAAACACCACCATCGCTTTCGGGACAGAGCGTGTATTCTTGAACACCCTGGACTGGTTTCTCACCGAGCCTTGTGAGTCTGGAAAGATCATCACCGGCCCGGATGCCAACCTGCGGCTGGCTCATGTGAGAAACTTGGCCACTTTCATGAGGTCGACCGGGTGGGAAAAGGAGGCTGTGTGGGTTGAGCGGCCGACTCCCATAGTCGATGACGTTGAGAAAATCCGTCTGAATCACCTTAAATTCAGGCAAGCAGTAGAGGGCTTGGAAAATGATAATCGGAAGGGGCTCGGAGCTTGCTGGAAAGGTTTCGTGTCATACGAGAGACTAGGTAACGTCTTACGGCACTTGATATCCGTATACAGCTGACCATTTTGACTGTAGGTGGCTCAGCATTGACTATGTTCAGAGACTTTGATCAGGCTCAACGCATGCTGGATCTCCGGATCAAGATCGACGCCTGGAGTTGCGGAGTTGAAGAGCTGGTCCGAGTACGGAATCGGTTTCTTCTAATCGAGGAGTATATGAATCTACCCTGTCGTAGGGTCTGGCTATATATCAAGTGTGTTCGATTGATGCGGATAAAACATCAACAAGTGACCGGGCAGGGAGCCTCCTCGGTGTCTGCCGAGGTTGCATTCAACCTTGAGGGTCCGGAGGATCAATTTGTCCAAAGTAAGTGTATGAGTGTTGAAACCAGAACAAAATCACGTCTAATCAACTGAAAATCACCAGATTACGGCATGATGCACCCTGTTGAGGTCAATAATTTCATGTACTATGCCTCCATTACAGCCTAGGAAATAGTGGGCTTTCAGAGATGTTGTAATTCTTTCTTAGGAAGTTGTATGTCCATTCGTGTCCTGGTCAGAAGAGAGAAAAGAGGCAAGGCTCATCCTTGGAGGCGTCGAAAGGGTTTGTAAAACCTACATTTTCCACGTTTCTTGTACGCATTTAAATAGGTCACTGATTGTCTATCTTGACGTAAGAGCGAGACTCGAGGGGTGTGGCTCATTTGCGTATTACACGAATGTGTTCCTGAGATGGAGATGGTACGGGCTTCATGCCCAACCTTATCCCGACACAATGGGTATATAGTACTATTTTGTGGATCACCTGACATCGAATCCGCTACAATGGTTGCTCACAACCATCATCTTCCGTAGTATAGTGGTCAGTATGCGAGCTTGTCACGCTCGAGACCCGGGTTCAATTCCCGGCGGGAGAGATCCAGCCACCTGTGATACGCAGGTGATTCTTTTTTTGTGCATTTTTGAGAACTAGCTACCAAGATTCTCTTTTTATATATCTAGAGGCAAGAGGACATTTATACAATACGTTTACAACCCGTGAATCAAGTGTTTGGGCAGATACCTAACTGCCGAGGGATCGGGCTAGAAGGAACCAACTGCCGATATATCGAGCTAAAACGATACTCTCTGAGTTAAGATTAGCAACCTTTCAACTGCGAAAACCCCATCAGACTCACCAGTAAACGGAAATCCCATTGAAATGATAGATTGTGAGAAATCAAATGCACATGCTCAGGCTACTAAGACAGGGGTTGTCAATATTGCGTTATATCCTAGGTACGATACTTGAGAAGACTCGAGCTCGTGGTAAAGCACTTGCAAAACTCCCATCTTCATCACTTTCTGAGCTTTTCTAGCACAAGACTATCTAATAGACCCAGGTGAAGGAAGCCCCAGAGAGAAAGGACGACTTAAAGCAGGCATGGCATTCTATCTCCACAGGGAGTGAAGTCGAGTAGAGGCTCTATTATATTCATTACTTCTTTCACGTAGCGGATCTATATATCTTGATGACACTTGTGCATTACAGTACCTGGCTCGACACAAAAAGGATGCTGCAAGTTAGACGATATGGCCAGTGGAGCGAGATCGGCCATGACGCAGGGGTCAAAGATTATTATATTGATTTCGTGTCTGACATTGAGGATGCAGCTCTCGGAATTGATGGTAAACCGGGCTGTTAATATTATATCAAGGCGACCTCCCCGCAAGTGCTATGACGTCAATGGCCGTTACACGCCTCCTTGATTTTAAGTGCTGACAATGGATATAACTCAGGTACCTTGGAACGACTGAAGACCCCTATATAGGTAGGCACAGTATAAGCCACGACGGTCAAAGAGAGAATAAAACGCAGCAAGATAATCGCACTAACAAAAAGATCATGCCAAATTAACCTAGGAGAGCTCAAGATGCTAAATCATGCGTAGGCCGGATTCAAATCGTCATAACCCCGCTGTTGATGCCCCAAGGAGGTTTCGGAGCTTCAATTATTAGTAACCCAAGATGGTGCCATCGGGCATCGGAGCCTTTACGGGTTATGGCCGGGCCCAGCAGCAGTGCGTTGTAACTCTGTAGGAAGATGGCTTTCTAAGCAGGAACCAGTCCGTGGAACCCCGAAGCTGTCTGCACAGTGAAGATCCCCTCGTATAAATCACCCAAAGGGTCCCCCCGCTCCTCAACTCACATCCATCCATCCATAGTTTGTTCCATGACAGCCCGCGTCGCTCAATTAGGAAAACAGCTCTTCAACATGGCCTCCAAGACAAAGACTGATATCACCCTCTACACGGTCGGCACGCCCAATGGCATCAAGGCCTCCATCCTGCTCGAGGAGCTCGGCCTCGACTACAAGGTGCGTTGTGTGGAGTGACGCAATCCAGGCCATCTGCCGAGCTGATGCTGTTGAACAGGTGTATCCCGTCAAGATGATGGACAATGAGCAAAAGGAGCCCTGGTTCCTCGAGATCAACCCCAACGGCCGCATCCCGGCCATGACGGACAAGTTCACCGACGGCGAGCAGATCCGCGTCTTTGAGAGCGGCGCCATCCTCGAGTATCTCGTGGACCGCTACGACAAGGACCACAAGGTCTCGTACCCCCACGGCTCCCGCGAGCACTGGGAGGTGACGAGCTGGGTGAGTTCTTCTTCTTCTTTGATCTTTGATCTTTGATCTTTGATCTTTGATCTTTGATCTTTGATCTTTGGACTGTGATTTGCTGATCTTTGATCGTAGCTCATGTGGCAGATGGGCGGCTTGGGCCCCATGCAGGGACAGGCCAACCACTTTAAGCGTGAGTGCCCACTCTACCTGTGAAGCCGTGCCATGTGTCTCATCGTGTAAACAGGATATGCACCGGAAACTATTGAATACGGCGTCAACCGCTACACCAACGAGACGCGCCGCCTGTACCGCACCATGGACACGCACCTGTCCAAGAGCTCGTCGGGCTACCTTGTCGGCGACAGGGTCACCATCGCCGACATTTCCTGCTGGGGCTGGGTCTCGAGTGCCAGTAAGTCACGCCCCGTCGCTGTCGACATGAAAGATGGATTTGTTTGCTGACACCCGCGTCACCAGAGTGGACTGGCGTCGACATCTCCGACTTCCCCCACCTGGAGAAGTGGCTCTACAAGCTCCTGGAGCGTCCCGGCTTCGAGCAGGGCCGCCACGTGCCCACGCCTCACACGGCGTTTGAGCACAACAAGATGTCCGAGGAGGAGCTCGAGGCCAAGGCTTCCGGGTCCAGGGCCTGGGTGCAGGCTGGGATGAAGGCGGATGCCAAGCCATGAAGTAGCAGAGTGGATAAATGATGAATGTATGAAGGTTACTGTGCACAACTCGTATCGTCTTGATCTGTGCGGACGTCTGAGCGACGGAGGGTTTAGTAAAAGTCATTCTTGTTAACTACCAGAGATTCCTCCACTTCTTGACGACAGCCAGCTGCCCACGAACCGGCACATTCTCCTTCCTCCCAACATCCGGGAACTCCTCGACCTTGACGCCCTTGCGGAAGATGACACAATGCGTCGAGCCTCCAAAGTGAAACATGCCCGTCTCATCACCCTTCTTGATGCTCTGGCCCTCCCGGACGGTGATCTCGCAGGTGCTCACCTCATCCATACCGATGCCCACAAACGCAACCAGCCCAATGGCCGGCTCATCAGCCTCGATGACGACAATAGCCCTCGTCGCCAGCGCGCTCAGGTAGCCCTGCGCCGCCGACAGGCCCGCCGACGAGATCTCGGTGACGCCGGGCTCGCCGACGCCCTCGAACAGCGGCTCGCTAAAGTAGGTGCCCTCCTGGACAAAGGCGCGGCGCACCGTCCCCGAGACGGGCGCGTGCCAGCGGTGGTACGACAGCGCCGACAGGAACGCCTGGTAGATGGTGCCGCCGGCGAACTTGTCGGCCAGCGGGTCGTGCGCGAGCATGTCGAGGATCGAGTACGGCTGGCCCTTTGCGAAGAAGCGGTCCCGCAGCTTGACGTCGCGCTCGATGTTGTACACGCGCGACTCGCAGCAGTTTGCGATGACGAGGTCGTCTTCCGGCGAGGCGACTGGCCGCGCCGAGTCGCGGACCTTGCGGGTGAAGAAGTCTGCAGCAAGTGAGCGGTCGTGGACTTGGAAGAGAGAGAGAGAGAGAGAGAGATGAGGCTCTTACCGTCCCATGACTTGAAGCCGTAGTGCTTGGCCGACGGATCGCACTCAAACATGTCCTCAAACTTCATGTCTGTCTTTCTGGGCGAGTTGGCCACCTCGACAAGATCGTTGAGGCCCGTCTCGCCAAACCATCCTAGACGGTGATCTCCCAGCACCTCTGCCGACTCTGGTGTCTTCTCATGGTCAGCCCCGACGCTCATATTCAGTGACAGCATCTGCAGTAAGTCTTACCTGGAGAAACTTGCCCCATACGTTCAGAACCTTCTTGAGCATCCGGTTCACATCAGGGTCCAGAAAGGCGGCATACCCACTACCATGGCCGTCAGCATCCCCATCTCTTCACAACTCAACTCAACGCAACTCACCTCGGCGTCCCCATTGGGTAGTCAAAGATGGCATTCATGGGCACGCCAACCATGCCCACGCTCTCGGCGGCATCCGTCCACTCGGGCGCCCGCGACAGGATGCAGTTGAGCACCTGCAGCATATGCTCATAGTCGCGGATCTGAGGCGTGCCCGTCGGGTCGTTCTGGTAGGGGTGCTTCTGGGGGATCTCGTCAAACATCTGCATAAAGTACATGTAGACGCGCGGCGTCTTCTCGATAAAGTCCTTGAACTCCTGCAGCACCGGCACGAGCTCCTTGGGGTTCTCGTCGGCGTGCTTTGTGACGCGGCGCAGGTACTCGCGGTGCACGCGGTGGTCGGCGGGGAGCCAGGCACCGGGTCTGGGAGTCAGTTGAAGCTGCTCATGATTCGATGCGGCCTGTGGGAGAGATGGACGCTTACTTGTGAACCCGATGCTCGGCGGGGATGTGATGCGAGTCTCCGTGCTGAACAACCATGGTTACCAATGGATCTTTCTTCGACCTGATATCTATGTAGTAGTAGCAATGTAGCCTTGAGATTTCGCTTCGAGATGCCAAGACAAAGGGTCTAATATAAATAAACCTCCCTCGTCTCCAGATTCACATGTCTCCCCACGTCACATCCATACCAAGATAATCGATGATGCAAACGCGCTTTCCAGAGACATCGGCTCAGCCTCCACTGTCAAGCCATTTCAAAACCCCTCCCGCTCGTTCCGTCTCTTCCGTTGCTGAAACCAAGTCTTTTCCCCGTTCTGCAAATGCCTTGGTTCGTCGCTCTTGTTTTATGTGGAATTGATCATTTCCTGTGCCGATCTCCCGAGCCCATCACGATTGTGTACACGCGCGGTCCTTCAAGAGGGTTTTAGTGTGTAATAATGACGTTGTTGGGGTTGGGAAGATCGGGTTTCTTGAATTCCAAGTTGCGACACTCGAGATTGTCTTGTGGTTAGTGAATCTCCATAGTTCTGATGGGCGCCAGCTGCCTAATACGACGACCTTTCTTATCTGTTTTTGCTGGTCTCTGATGGCATACGCCTCTATCCTCGCGGCCCCAGAGATATCGCAGGCACAGCATGTCAGGGAACTAACTGCACCGTTATTCACTCAAGGCCACTCAAACTTGTCACTCACGTCAGTATCAACACCCAGACAACGACGCGATCTTTATATCTTGTTATTCATCCACGATCCTCTCCCTTCTCCAACATGCGCGCTGATAAAAGGGCCCTTCCCGCCAAGAGGAGCGTCATCGCTAGCCTCGGTCCCAAAACAGTCCATCTGAGCAGTGTTGAGACTTGCACTCAAAGTCTTGCCAAATCTACCCAGAATCCGTCCTTTTTTATTCCTCACCCTCCAGTCCAACAATAACGAAACCCCTAGTAGGATAAAAAGACCGCAACTATGTAAAACAAGAAGCAAAAGGCTCCAACGCCAATAAATAAGTACATGCGAATCTGAGACTCCAGGACATGCCACAGAGTCCCGTCTGTGCGATCGGGATTAAGACCGCTCATCGGTCGAGTCTGACATGCCAGACCTGTATAATCTTCTCGTGATGAGGTTGCATCACGGCGACAGGTCTCTAGTAGCATCCCGTCCGGGTATGATGAAAAGGATCGCTGAAAAGGTGGAACAAAGGGAATGGCGGTTGCGTCGCTAAACGGGCGGCTGGCTGGTATGGTACGGATCAACTAACACAATGGCTGAATGCAAGCAAGTCGGCAAGGAAATTCGTTTCGTCGTAAAGTGTCGTCCAGACACATCGGTAAGGGTCTCGGCTTTCTTGTTGTAGTGGATTCGTCGTGTAAATAGGAACGAGGTCGCTATCGAGGAACCGCTTCACATGACCACACAGCATCCACAACCGCCCTTATTATCCTCGTCAGCAGGTGGCGGTGGTTGCTGCACGGGCGCCTGGGCAGTCGGCTGCGGTTTCGGTTCTTCTTGTGGTGGCGCATAGGGTGTAACAGGCGTCCTCGGGCTCGGGAGTGGGCTGTGTTTGTCCGAGATCTTGGGCATGGTAGAGTACCCACCCTGGCGTTGGCTTTGGCTCTTGGTGGGCTCGAGTTTGAGAGGCCATTCATCCTCTGTCGGCGACTTTTCTTTCTCCAGCTCGTTTTCCTTCTCCTCTCCTTGCTCCGGCTTTTCTGCCTCCGTGGGCTTCAAAAGGGCACGGTCGTTGAGCGGCCGGAAGTCCTTATCGTAGACATCACCGAACTTGCCCTCATTCTCCCACTTCTCTTGTTGTAGACGTCGCGCGACGGTCGGGAGCAGCTGTTGATCCGGGGGTAACCGAGGATCGGGCTTGTACGCGTTGATAAGCCACGGCGGGTCACCCTCGGGGGCTTTGTTCCCTGGAGATAGCTCTCCCGATCTGGTAGATGGTCGAGTTGAGATGCTCCCACCAATAGAGCCAGACCGAGTCTTTGGCCTCCCTGGTCCCGCCTTGGCTGGTCCTGACGTTTTCCGGACGCCTGTCGTGGCCTTCTTGGGCGAAATATCTGTGGCGGACCGTTTCGGGGCGGGCAAGGTGCCGTTGAGAAACGCAGTGTCGGGACATTTCATGTGGGAGCTTCCAGGTCGGGTCTTTTGAATCGTTAAAGGCCGTTCTTGATCGGGACTCCCGCTCGTCTTCCTCAAAGCGGTGGATCCTCGCTCGAAACAGTCGACGGGGATGGGCACGGGACTGACCTTGGCAACCGGAATGCGAGAGCCTCCCTTGTGGTTGTTTGGAGTGAAATAAGCATGGGTATCCTCGGCAATTTCCTCTGGTGTCCTTAAATCCCATATCTCCGCCGCAGGCTCGGCAGTCCGTGATTCAATGGCTGTCGAGTTCTTGCGAGATCTTGAAGCGTGGCTCTGCTCCGAGGCGTCAGTGCCTCTGCGCATGGCACTGCGACTCCGATCTCTTCTCTGTTTGCTGTGGTTGCGCGTCCTGGGCACGTAGAATCCTGCGGCCTGAAGTTCTTCGTTCTCTATCCTTGCCAATTTATCTCTGTGAATCCATTTTGAGTTTTCCTCGGGCTTTGGCTCCGAGAGCACAGACTGTCGGCTGTAATCATCGGCATTCTGGTGCGGCCCGAATGCTGCCCAGGAACCATCATCCAAGGTAGGGCTAGGCTTGGATTCGGTGGCATAGTGCGATCCCACAGCTCCGTCAACAGAGTTGTGGAGCTTTCCTCCATAGAGGTTGTCATGCGAGTTCATCTTGCGGCCGGCCCGTTCCATGCCAGAGTGGTATGAAGACACGTTTGAGTTGCCGTTGTGGTTGGCAAAGTGGTTTTTATGCGCATAATCGTGGTTCATCTCGTCGTCCAAGTCCTAGAAAATCATCAGTTCTCTAGCCCATATAGAGATGTCCCGGGGATGCGGTGCTGATGCCCACAAGACCAGCAGTATTTCATACCTCCTTTTGGGGATGGGCATATCCCCACGAGTCCTGATAGCCATGACTGCTGCGCGGGGGAGTGATGTTCTCGGTCGAAGTCGGTACGGGTGCCATTGCGGCCATATCGATGGCGCCCGCAACCCCCTAGAGAGGAGGGGACTTGGCGGCGCGGTGGGAGCGGCAAACGAAGGGCGGATACGGTTCGACGAGTGTTTTTAGCAGCGATACAATGTCGGAGGAGGGAGTCGGTGCTTTAGGTCGGTCACTGGCGGTGGTCGTGGAGAGGAGGGCAGTGGGTGGCGGGTTGTTGGTGCGCGACAGATTAGGATGCGGCCAGAAAGGGGTGAGGGGACCCGATCTTGGATAGAAGGAGTATGACGAGAACCGATTCTTGAGTGTAAGGTTGTAAAACCTCGACGATTGACGATGACGATCTCGTTGTCACTCAAGATATCGACCCTCAAGAAATCGAGACGCGACGGGGCTCAGAGAAAGAGCTTGAAGAGAGATGAGAATGGAGGTTTCCAGAGGTTCACTGTACGACAGGAGATGGGGAGGTTTGAGGGGGGTTGGTTGGTTGGTTGGTTGGCGGTTTGCTGTTGGCACTGTGCTGGGTTAGCGCGGCGGGCGGCTCCACTGAACGGCGCTAGAAGTCGCGCCCGCAGTCCCCTGTAGAGCCCTTTCCTCCAGCAAGTGGGCTCTCCGGGAGATTCAGTCAAGGGCCTGGATTGCAGGGGGGGGGCAAAAGGACCCCAAAGGTGGCTTGTAATTGAACGATGGAGAGACATCTTGTACAAGGTCGGTTAGATCTCTTTTCGCAGCTCATGTGCTCTTTTCAAAAATGACCTAGGCACCTGGGATTGCGGTTCAAACATCTCCAGGACTGTGTATCAATGAGGAAAAGTCCATGCTCGGTGAAGCATCATTATGAGATTATGTTGCAAACATCAACAGCCAAGACAGCCTCTGTTCACGCACCAAGTCAGACCATCTTAGCTGCCGCCGCCGTTTGTTTCATTCTGATTGCTCAATGGGCAAGGCACGAAAGGAATGGCGCGCAGGCAAAGACAAGCCTTGAGTGGAAGGGAATAGAGTCCGGCCCCTGAAGGAAACTGGCCTGGCAAGGGTCACAGAGGGGAGACAGGGAAGCTATCTACAGGGGGTGGACGACATGAACGGTCGGAGACGAGATTCGAAATTGCTTCGAGGTTGGATGAGACAAGCCGACAACACCTTGTCTGTTTTCTTTACTTTTTCTGTTCCGTCAATAAGCTCTTTGCTGACGAGCTCGGCGGTTTTGGTTCCGTCCACAAGACAGACAGACAGACAAGACAACAGACAACAGAGAATGAATCAAAGACTGCCCGGCTTATTATTATAATTGTCCTAATGTAGGCAGAGAAACGGCTTCCCCTTGACTTGAACAAGGCGATGCCGAGATTGGCTTCACTTGAGCAGCCCGTCCCGTTGCGCTGGGAATGGGCCGGCCCTGTTGTCTTCCCCTGTAGATGCCGGCAGGGGCAGGTTGCTAGATGAGCTGGGTACCTAGGCTTTTGCAAAATGCTGCCGGGTGTTATGCAGAGGCGCAGCCTTGGAGAGAGACAAGGGTGGGTTTTTGTCAACTCTTATCAAACCATCGCGAAAGAACGAAGTCATTCACAAATTCATCATCATTCGGTTCATACGGATGAAAGCCCGAGCAAACTTGGCCGCCACCTAGATTCAAGGTGCCCGCTAGCGCTGATGCTAGCTTCACACTGTATACACACTGTGGCGTCCTCATGAAACGGTCCCACCTCCGACGGCACTTGCTCTCCAACACGTCGGTTATGACCGTCACAAGCCTTCGTCATCTTCAAATTACGTAGCATCCGTTGATTTCTTTTTATTCTTCATCCGACACGCCAAATCATCAATTTATCCCTTGGGCTTGATCCGATCCGGGGGGGACTATTACCCTGTTCTTTGACAAACGACGAATCCTCACGGGCTGTCTTAGCTAACCCTCTCCCCGTGTCTTAGTGCAAGGTATTATCAGTATGGCTTCAGCCTATGTTTAAAGCTGCATCTGACTCATATCAACACCAGCAGGACTTTGACTCAGGCTTTACTCGAATACATATAGCAGTTCCAGTTTACATACCTACTTTCCAGTTATCCCTCTGACTCTGCTCTCCTCTTGTCGCTACGCCTAAAGCTTGAAGTGACAGCACCAATCCTCCCTTGCATCAACAAGACACCAACTCAACCAGTCGACATAAACCTCTCGTCCATATTCTGACAAAAAGTGTCTAAGACAAGCCCACAGCTCGCATGGTCAACAGTCACCGTCAACGACAACCCAACGTTACTAGTTCCGCCCAGACTGATAAACAGACTTTCGCCTTATCAACTAGGGCAAACTCACCCAGTCTTCCGGGACGACGTTGGATAAAACGGCTTAATAACGTCATGCCAGCATCGTCGTGGAGGAGAACCAGATTTGTCTGCATATCAGACACTCATAACTGCACCCCGAAGCTTCCAAAGGGCGACGTCCTCATCCATGCTGGTGACTTGACAAATCAGGGAAGCTATCCCGAGGTCTGTTTGTATTATCTATGCTCTCTTACTGTCATCTCGTGCTAGGTTGGAGGCTGACCATCAAACCTAGCTTTCCAAGACGGTCGCCTGGCTAGAACAAGCAGACTTTGAGGCTAAGATTGTCATTGCTGGTATGACCACTCAGCCGGCTCTATCACAGTGAGGTCTGACACGGTCTTTCAACCCAGGAAACCATGACATCACGCTAGACTCTGCTTTCTACGCTGAGCATGGTCTCTACTTTCACAACAAGAACCCTCAGTCGTCTGACGAGTGCCTAGAGCTCTTCAACTCATCACCTTCAATAACATACCTAGCACATGACTCGGCTACCATACGCTTGAACTCGCCTTCGGGGCCACACACACAGTTCAAGGTCTTTGGATCTCCCTACTCTCCGCGTCACGGGCTGTGGGCATTCTACTATGATGCCCCTCAGAACCACAGCATCTCGTCCGACCTGACATCACTCTGGGAAGCGATACCCCTCGACGCGGACGTCGTGGTGACACACACGCCCGCAAGGACGCATTGTGACGAGACGGATGAGCGCCGAGCTACCGGCTGTGAGGCTCTGCGGCAGGCTCTCTGGCGGGTGAGGCCGCAGCTTGCCGTGTGCGGGCATATCCATGACGGACGAGGCGCCGAGCGGGTGATGTGGGATCTCGACGGTCGAAACATCGCATATCGGGAGGAGAGCATCACTCGCTGGCAGGACCCTGACGTGGGCAACAAGAAGATCTGCTTGGTTGATCTCACTGGGAGGAAGGCGCCCTCGCTCGCCAACGACGGCTCTCATCCGGGCCGCTCTGGATCAATTGCAGGATGCCTTGACGCAATGGCTCCTCAAACTTACACGGCCATGACGGGTGCTCCTCCATATACCTTTGGATCCGAACCTGTCGATGCCCGAGTATGTCACGGCACCCTGGGACTCGGCGGCGATCCCACATCACCACGATGTGACCAAGTGGCCCTCGCGGGGAGGATGGGCCGTCGAGAGACGTGCGTTGTGAACGCGGCCATCATGAAGAGCCGGTACCCGCATGTGGGTGGCAAGCAGTTCAACAAGCCCATTGTGGTTGATCTGAATCTCCCTGTCTGGGGGGAGGGAGGCCATGGCGATGACCCCTGATTCGCTTGCGGTCTACCCTAGAGTAGCACGTCGAGATGTTGATGCCCAATGAGCATGGTGGGAACAGTTGAGGCCCTCCAGACGGGGGCTGTTGGCGAACTTTTGGGTGCTCTAGAGTAGTTTATATGGTTATCTGTCCTGTTGTGTCGTCTGCAGTCCACCCATTTGGGTCACGCTGATGTGGTTGATTCTCCAAGGGCAACGACTTCTCTTATCTCGTTGGCCTACATGGATTCTACCAACACATAGCCTTCAGCAGGGCCAGTTGTAACCGTGCGAGGATAACGTGGCCCCAATTATCAGCAGCACACTGTATATATACTGATACAAAGGTTCAAATGATCGAATCGAATGCCGCCTCTTCTCATCGTGGTGTTCGGTAATTGGAAACGCCATCTCACTTACCCTGGAGCCAATGCGGCAATTTCTGGTGGGATGAACAAGATTCAAGACACCAACCAAGCTGACAAGGATCAATGAGACATGTCAATTTGGAACCGTTGAAATGAAATCGTGGCATTCTAATGCATTCAAAATTCTTCTTACCCTTGAATCTCGGTGTCATGCCATGATCCGTTCCCATTGATACACCACAATCCAGTACCTGTCTCTTTGACATGATACGACAGACCATGATAGCTCACCGCGTGCCTCACCGCGTGCTTCAACGTAGCACCACAACCACCCCCCTTGCGCCTCACTACGGTCGTCGCAGTTACACAGACAACGGCAATCCAAACAAACAATCTAAGGGGGTTCATGGCCCAGAGAATCAATCAACCTGCGGGGGACGAGCAGAGCGCGGTGGGGATCCGAGAGCTCGCTCACCGCCAGATTGAGGGAGCATCATCAGGGGAGAGCCCGTAGTGAATACCCTCAGCCCTAGCTGGAAGGCTTGCCCGCTCCAATGATGGCGTGGCTGAGTGTCCCGTAGCACATACGCGTTTCTTCTATCTTGGGAGCGGCGAAGCATGGGCTGATTCGTCCGGAGCCCCGCGACCAGACTCGTGGAATCTGTACATGTACAACTTTGCATCTCCAGTTGTACATAGCAAGTCGACGAATCTGGGATGATGCACAAGACGCCCGGCCCATGGGGAACCACCCCGCATTTGGCGCTGGCCCCGTCACGCAACGAGGGAGGAAAAAGAAACGACGATGCCGCAACGGGGGACTCTCCCAGGAACAGACACGGAGACAAAGCTGTGCCGCCGTGAGGTATTTGACGATGGCGAACGGGTTGCGGGTTGTCGCGGGATATTCCCTTGTGGAGAGGGGTCATTAACGCGTGGGAGGAGAGGAACGGATGACATCGCCAATTGCGGGATGGATGATCCCTGACCATCGATCGTCAAAGCTGTGGAAGCGATGCGTCTGTATCAACACGATGCAGATGCTCCAGCTGCCATGTCGAATACCCGGTTTCTGGGCTCGATCGGTGAACACCAAGGTAGCTAGGTTAGCTGCTACTCTCGTTAGCTGCTGCTCTTGACTGCTGTCGTCAACAGTCGTGCCATGAGGCAGCCAGAGAAACCTGGAAAACCCCATCATCGCCAGTCCTCTGCCAAGTCTGGCGTCTGGTGAAAAGCGCCCACGTGGTGCCCGGCCCTCCATTGCGAGCTGCACCTAGGAAGAACCCGCTCCAGCGACGGCGAGCAGCTCTCGATTGGGGCTCGGCCGGGTCACACTCTTTTTCTCTCTCTCTTTTTTTTCCTTTGCATCCTCGCGGGAGGTGCTTGTCCACAACCGTATGATGGTGGTGCGTCTCGCATGTCATGGCGCCGCCGCGACTTTTACCGAGACGACGGGCTTGATCGTCGTGCTCGTAGTCTCATTGCGCATCGACTGAGTCGTGTGTGTCTTGGTGGCAGAAACCTTCTAGAATCTCGCACTTTAGGTGCTGTCAGACTCTGTAGCTCGTGTTGGCGGCGTCCGTACGCACACTTTGAAGAGACAGGCGCTTCTGCCGGGCTTGCTCTGGGGGAGCTGGGATCAACCTAGCACCACAGGCCTGTGATCCCCAAGCCACGCCGCGATCAGATCAAGCAAGGCCCGGCCGAGGGCCGGCCTTGACCTTGACTGTACCAGGTCTAGAGGGGCCTCGTGAAGAGGGACTTTATCGATTAGTGCCGCGTGCGATTTGCTCGTGCAGAGATAGTCGGCGTTGCTATTCCCATCCGAGCCAGCTCGCTCCTGTTTTGTCTGGTTGGCCCACTGCCATCGTCCTTGCTGGGAGGACCGAGTGGATGGCCCCCTCCGGGCTAGGTTTCACGACTTGGGCATCGAGGGACTTCTTTTGGCTTCGCTTGTTCTGGCGGTGGGCGTTTCCCCCAGGATGTTCCCTCAGCTGCCGGCTCTGAGCTGGCCATTCATCAAGCACAGTGGTCGTGGCTTGGGCTTGGCCATGGTGCAGCGCAGCTCAAGTCTCACGGGCCTTCAGGCTGGGCCTGTTGGTCTCCGGAAAAGCCCTCGTCAACTGGTCAAGTCAAAACGACTGTTGATTGGTCAATATCAGGGAGGACGTTGGGCTGACGATCAAATGGGAAGCCGTTTGCTGCCCCGCCTTTTCCCGAGAAAGCGGAGTTGTCTGGTCCAATCACGTGTCAACTCCGTTTTCTTCAGCCCAACGGTGCCGGTCATGACGCCGATGACCACCCTTTCTGCCGTCACAAGAGCTCGCGGTTCACGACTGATCTGGGGACATCTGACTTATCTGACTTATCTGACTTATCTACCATCGGTAGCTGGCAGGAGGAGGAAGCGCCGTGTGGTCTCTCTGTCCTCCATCATCATCGTCACACAGGCGCTTATTGTGTGAATGAATGTGATGGGAACTGCAGCAGCCAGTCGACGGGCTTTTAGGGGGAGAGATGTAGGACTGGATGGTGTCATGCAGTCAGAAGGATGCCCCTCACCACCCTCTCTTCCCATTCCAGTAATCCCGAGTACTAGATGATCATTGGTCTCATGTTAGGAGTCGTGAGCGAATTCCTCTGTCGCAACATCTGCAGGTCCATGGCCATCGGGTGAGGAGTTGGCAGGGACATGCTCAAGAGCGATAGCCTGTGTCTTGTGTAGCATCGGTATCATGACACCCATCTCATGAAGCTGTCACTCCACCAGAGCTCGCCATGGGTTGCTCCCACGCCGATGTCCGTGGGGGTCTCTGTCTGAATGCCGGGCCACGGCATGTGCTTCCCACGGCATGGGTGCGCTCTCTGACCCCTTCTCCGACTTGCCGCTCGCTGTCATGCGCAACGACGAGCTGGACTCCAATGTTTTTCATCATGATTCCAGGGTCGTCTACTGACAACCACGGCAACGAGATATTGTACCCACCTCAGGCGGGCCGCAGGGGTGAAGCGAGCAGTTAGGGATGTCGCGGAACTTGGAAATGCAGGCCTCGTGATGCGATGGCCTGCAAGCCCGGCGCCCGCTCTATGGGATCTCACGAGGGTATCAAGGGGCTACTTGCTAGAGCTGTTGCTGAACCTGGTCGTATGCTATATTGGTTCCCCTGGTACGGAGTAGCTGGAGCAATATCGATAATAGAGCTCCGACGCCGCGGAGCTATCTATACCCTGCTTAAGCTATTGTCTAGCTGCATCGCTTCTACAAGCGACTTGGAAGAAGGGATCATGATTTGGAGCTAGGAGGGCCGCGAGATGCCCGTCGCTATAGTAATAGCAGGTCATTGGTATCAATTGGTCGTCTCATGAACATCACCCGGCCATAGCTCTCAAGCTCGGCCTGCCTTGGCCCCGTTGAGCTGTTTGGAGCTTGGCCTTTTGAGGCCGTCGATTCAGGGAACCCGAACTGGATGAGTGATCGACGCTCTGGAATCCAAGTGCATTTTGGCGCAACACGTGCAATTGATACCGCCGACCTAGAGATGATAGGGCTGCCATGTGTTTGCTGTAGCGGTTGATACGTGTTGGACCCCAAGAGCCTGGGTTGGCCTCATCAGCGTCCAGACCTGGCGAGGGAGCAAGCCAGTCAGCCAACTGGCGCCAATGACCGCGATCAACTGGCGCGGTTGGCAACTAAGAAGCACCTAATATGTGCACTTTCATCATCCGTTGTGAATGTGATGTGTCGGGCTTGACGTGCACGTCTTGGGCTTGGGACGCCTGATGAGGCACACCCATAGCTATCTTCACTTCAAGTCAACCTCGCTTGTCGTCGGGCTTCTCAGCCTCTAATCTGTGCTAAATGTTGGCTCGATGGTTCAGCCTCTGCTGGAATAGAAACCGGCGCTTCATCTTCAGCACCGCCACAGACTTCAGCTGACTGCTCGCGACTGACTGCTCGCTATCAGAAGGCGAAACCCGCCCAAGACGCCCCCAAGAGTGATGATCAGCCTCACACCGCCTCTGGGTCTCGTCCCGTTCCCTCCCTCCCGCTTCCGCTGCCTCGCTCCCGCTGCGCGCACCACCAAAAAAGCAATTCCATGCCGATCGGGCCTCCTACAGCCTTTCTCTGCCAAAGCTCAACTATTACAGCTTGAGCTCTCAGCCTGGAGGTCACGCGCCTGTTAAGGAACATTTGGATGGAGTCGGGTTGTTTTCTTTGCTGCACTTCTACGATAGCTGACCCGATTATCAGTTTGTTCTGCTCCGGATCGACTGATTTACTGCAACCGTTTCTTGTCCTCTTTTGTGACTGTTTTTCACTCCACCTGGACCCTTGAGGTTCATGAGCCCACATATTGTTGATCCTCACTTACCGCGATCCTTCGTCATGCCTCGTACGTACGTAGTACTTACTCATCAGCAACCGCCCCGTGGATTACCCCGAACTGGAACGTGATGCTTTGCTTTGCCGTACAAGCACATTTTGCGGGAGACTCAGATGAACGAGGCGACCTAGTCAAGCTGGAGGCCTGGCTTGGCCTGGCTGAAACTCGCCACCACCAGCTCACCAGCCACCGATTAAAAAGTACTTGTATTAATGGTGCTTGGTACTGCATCAAGTCGGGTACCGCACCAACAAAACGGCATCGCCTTTACTAGCAGGTAGAGAGTCTTCCTCTGCGTCATTCTGGAACATAATTACTACGTATGAGTCTTCCTTGGTCACCCTGGAACATGAATCCAGCCGAGCCCGAAGCTTCCTTCGTAAGTCGGGTCTGTTGATGCCCGTTATCCGGACAGGATCAGCTTACAGTGATGGCTCATAATCACTACTCCGAGGCCGCTTTCTCATCACTTCTCAGCAGCGCGGGCCCTCGGATAGCGAGAAACAGTACTTTACGAGTTACATGACTCAATAGATTCGGTACCTTGCTGTTCGCGTGTTTCGCCACTGTGGCTCGGGTAGCTCCACGCGGCCGGCCTCGTAACGACCGCGTACCTCCTGTGCATTGCTACGCCGTCAAGCGGTTAGGCATGAATGGACAGTCGGAGGTCTCGGTGCAGCAGTGCAGCACTGATGCAGCATTCTGAGCCCTTTCAGTGCAAAAGAAAAATCGATAATTGACCACTGATAGCTGCATCAGCGGGCCTCGGATCCGTTGCAGCGCCAATGAAATGTGCTGCTGGCTAACTTGGTGTAAGTGCTGCTCGAAGCATTCGATTCCCTTCCATTGCCGGCTTCTCGAGCGTATTTTCCCCATCCGCGCTGTCGCGATTCGCTACGAAGAAGGACCCCGACCCCTTACCAAGAAATGCGCTCCAGTGCGTCAGTTCACTCGACCTGCTAGCCAGCTTATCATCGTCGCCATCGCCTTCGCCGCCGCCGCCGACGGGAAGCAGACTTAAAAGGGATGTAGGAGGCGATTCATGCTTCCCTAACCAGGCCGAATGAGCCACCTAAAGTAAAAAAAAAATAGAGGGAGGCTGGGTTTTCAGGGGACCTCGTTACTTGCCATTGTACCTGACTCTTAACGAATCTAATCCGCCGTACCTTCCGATCGAGCAGCCCGGCGTTTTGGAACCCGCGGAGCTCTTTTTGCTGGTTGGCCGAAACCGATCGCCTTCCTCCACTGCGAGTACTTTAAAGTGTAAAAGCCTCAGGCAGCAACGTCCCATGAAGAGCTGGTGACTGCATCTCAGCACCTTCCATTGATCCATTGAATCCGAAAGGTACCGCGGGTACGTACTATACGTAGTACATACAGCTTCAACACCAACCACCCACGCACCATCATACATACACCTTCACGAGTCAAACCGCTCGTTCTTTTCTCCTTTCATCATCGGCCTAACCCACTGCTCTCCGTCTCCCTTCCTCAGTGAGCCTAAGCAAAGCCTGCTTGGCCAAACAAACGGCGACTCAGAGGCCCATTCTGCCAGCCAGTCGACGCTTCTCGAGGCCTCGCGAGTCCACTACTTGCGCCAAAGACCAGCCCACGACTGCGACTCCACCACTGCGAGACCGCCAGGCCGAAAAGGGACCCCGGGCCACCTTGCAAGTACCCAAGGCCACAGCCAGTACCGCTCACAGCACCCCTCCAGGGGACCACCCCGAGGACCATCAACAACCACTGAGAACTGCTCGAGACCTCGGAGCACCACCAAGGTGCAAAGTGGATCGCCTCGACCACCCCCAAGGCAAGACCCTGTCACCCACTCCCAGCCGTGGGCCCCCTCCTGGCGTCTGATCGTCGACTCTGGCCCCCCGTCCCTCGTCCCTCTCTGGCCCCCCTGTTACCAACGAATCACCCAACCCCAGGCCTTGCCCAGTCTTTGCCCGTGACCTCATTAACTCACTTGTTCCTTTTGTCACCCCAAGAACCACTTTCTCGAACGTCCTCTTTCTCGCATTGTTCTGCCGTTCCCTGTGGACCTTGAACAGTCAACAACAAACATCACCAGCACAAGACACTTTCCCTCGTGTTCAGCAGCCGGCTGCATCACGTAAATACCATCTTTTGCTCTCGTCTCCTTCCCCGGTCTCTCGTTTGATCCAGCACTTGCAAGTCGAGTTTCTGCCTGGTTCTACAGTACCCTGCAATTCCGAGCACCCACTCTGCTCTGGCGACGAGACACAGAGACACCGCCCCCCAAAACGCCCAGACCACCTACCGCTATCGCTGGTCCAACAACATCGACCGTACATCAGCCCAACCTACAAACAGCCACCCACCCGCCCTGCAAAACCCCTTGGGCAGACAGCCTTACCCCAAGCATCCTCTTGAGCCTCGCCCTTCCGACGACCTTCAGATCGATGCAATAAAAGGCTTCGCGCTTTAACCCCTTCCCAGCTAAATACACAGCACCGAGCCATATTGGGTGCCGACACCAGATCCGACCCCTTGCTCAATCATGTCTACGCTTCCTCCCGATCCGTACGTGGTCTTGGGCGTATCCAAGGACGCACAGCTCCCCGAGATCCGATCCGCCCACCGAAAACTCGTCCTCAAATGCCACCCCGACAAGGTCCAGGACCCGGAACTAAAGGCCCTAAAACAGGACGAGTTCCAAAGGGTTCAGCAAGCCTACGAGCTGCTCAGCGATGACAAGGAACGGCAGCGCTACGACGATCAGGTCAAACTCGTCGAACTTCAAAAGCAGATGCGGGCCAAGACCGCAAGCGCATCCGCAAGTCGATCCGCAGGCTCACCTGCATTCAAATATGAGATACGCACAAACGATCGGACGTATAAGACAGCATCATCACCCAACGCCAAGGTCTATGCCTCTTACTCGCACTCCTACCCCGAGGAACGTGCTTCCCATATGTTTGATGGCGCTCACACCGTGAGGAGGGAGGCATCTTACCAAGGCAAACCCTCCAAGCGCGAGGAGAGGGAACGTGATCGCGAACGCGAACGAGAACGCGACCGGGAACGCGAGATTCGGGAACGAGAAAAGGAGCGTGAGCGTGAGCGTGAGCGGAGGAAGAAGGCGGAGGATGTTGCTCGCCGGGCTGAGAAGGAGGCCAAGGAGGCCCGCCGGGCTGAGAAGAAGCAACGCGAGAAGGAGCGTGAGAAGGAGCGCGAGAAGGACCGCAAGCGGGAGACGGAGGACAAGAAGCGGCACGCGAAGCCATATATCGAGACTTACGATGATGACGAGCAAGCTGTCAAGTCCGAGAAGAAGAAGCCCAGCAAGAAGCACGAGGAGAGGCGTGACCGCTCCACTCACCGAGAAGAAGTGCCCCCCACGACAAGTTCGATGCCTCCACCTCCCATCCCCGCGGAAAGATCGTACAGGGAGAACGTCGATGCAGCCATCAACTACATCCAGGCCTCGCGACAAAAGCACAACTTGGCTGCACGTGGGGTGCAGCCTCCGGCACCCACCCCGCCGCCCGTCAGCAGTCCCTTTACCGCTCCAGAGGAGGAAGCACGTCGATCAACAGCGAAACCTCGACGTGGATCTGCCGGCGACAAGGCATACAAGAAACCCTCAAAAGAGGTTCTTGAGGACCCCATCGTCGCCGACGCCTCTCCCTCTACACGCCCACACGTGCAAAAGTCAGCTACCAGCACTGGTGTCCCGTCTGGCTCGCCACCTCATCCTCCGCGCACCAGTACGATGCCTACTGATGCATACGCTCGTCCAGTCCCAAATCTTTCAAGGTCTCAGACGTACAGCGGTGCTTACCCTGACACCTCGGACGTCCGCGGTCGAGACCGTACCAGGATGCAGGCCCAGGTTGTCGAGGACGACTCTGACGATGAGTATGAACGCCACCGCCGAGAACGCAAGCACAAAAGCAAGAAGCACCGCTCTCCCGAGTCTCGTGGCGAGCAGGTCCTGCAATACCGGGTCGATGGTGGCCGCACGACACTGCAGAACTCGTACTCGCGCAACAACCCTGAGGCTCAAGGGGATAGCTTTTCTTATTACCCTGCGCATACTCCTGGCGTCCGCGTCGTCGAGGCTCGCCCCTCGATGCCGCCACGCGACGGTAGCTACTCACAGTCGGCTGGCTACGCCAAGTACAACAAATATAAGTCATCAAAGGCATTTGATTACAACGACGTGCAGTACAGCCAGTACCCATCATATCGCGAAGAGTTTCAGTACCCAACGGGCGTTGCCTAAACACAAAAAAACCACGACATTTGTCATTCAACTACATTTCATGGCGTTTGTACGCATGTATTCCACCATATCGGCTTTTTATTACGATTATGTGCTCGGCCTTTTTCCCTTCCTTTCTTCCTGGTTTCATACATTTACGAAACGAGATGTGTCTTAACGAAATACGAAATTTATCCGGGCTGCACTATGGCTCCCGTGGGTGTGGAATGGTATCAGGCGCGACGGGTATTTCTTTGCTCCTTTTCCTTTACTGCTCATTACGATTTTACCTTTCCGACATTGGATAGAAGACTGGACCACGGTACAAGGACCTGCTCGCGTGTGTATGACCATCGACATACAATGTTAAGGAGTTATCGCCATCGCAGCAGTCTCTCACACCCGGGCCGCTCACTGTTCGCTGGAAGAATTGTACATACGGATGGCATGTATGATCAAGGAAGGGATTGTCGGTGGCTCTCATTTCCTTTGCGATTTTCTTATCTACTTTTACATTTGACGGCGTTGGGGATACCACACTCGCTTGGGTTTGACGTTTCTTTATTTTAGCGTTGAAGAAATTCAGTCAATGAGCAGATAGACATGAAGCAGGCGGCTACTAAGATCTGGCGAAAGCTGGTCGAGGGCCTACGTTGGGTCCTTGCATGAGGGCCAGCCTGGCTATCAATGAAGATTATGAACCCACTACTTTTACTTGCGTAACAATCAGCACCCGTGACTTTTGGATGATCTATTGAGGGTTGGCTCCCCCGCTTAGACATTGTCGGTCTCTGTTGGTGAGGTTTTGACTCGGAGTCGTCCACAGATTGAGTCTGGATCACGCAAGTTGAAGGACACCCGCTGACCCCAAGACCCAATTTGAACTGACCGCAGCCCTTCAGCTATGCTCACCGGCCCATACTATCTATACTTTATGCGAGCCGAGTATCTCAGTTGAAAGGGCGAACGTACCACTAGTTGTCTGCAGCGCCCATCTGCAGCTTGTTCTGGAACACAATGACACTATTTATCGACGCCCCAGATAGAGGCGTAAAGGGACTACGGACGAAAAATATTAGTTATACTGAATGTTTCCCGGTACACAAAACGTTGTGAATCGCTTGTCTTGAACGCAGCTTGGGCGATCAAGTTTGTTTGTCCACCAGGACACAGAAGACAGGCCCACACCCGTCGGAGAGGCCGCCAAAGTAACGCACGAGTTTTGTTTACACCATCAAGACGTAGCTTGTCGTGTTACATGTTGTGTGTTATGTTTGTGTGATGTTGCTTGCCGCTCTGGTTGCGATAGCTTTGCACAAGCTATGTTGCGGTCGGATATTGTGGAGGGCCGTAGTACAGGCATTGGATGGTAAGAGACGGTCTACGCGCGGGATCCCGTAAGAGACAAAGAAACTTCCTCTCTGGTATAGTTCAGGCAAACCGAGAGACCCCAAAGCTGTGTGGTTGTCCGGTGATGGTGTAGTGCCTGAGCGGATCAAGGACCGGAACCGTCTGATTGATCCTGTTCGTTTGGCCGGAGGGTCGCGCTTTAACCATGATGTTGTTAGGTACCTTTCTCTCTTGGTGGTACAGATTGTGTAAAAGAGGCATTGGGATTGCGAGATAAATACACGGTCGGGCAATGCATGTTCCATTCGCCCTCTAAGATCCGCCCGCTTGCTGTTTTATATGGCTGCTACGCTTGACATCTGCCAATGACACAATTGCTGAACATGAGGTTTGTTTCAATCCATTGGACAAATGATTGCGTGGATGTAGTCATGACTAGCATGTGCTTGTCCACAGACGCGCCTTTTCCAACACCTATAAATTGGCCCTGATCTCCGCCTCTCATAACTCATTCCTAACCTTCTTCTTATACTTCATCAGTCATCTACTATACACACCAAACCCCAGATGGTATCAAAAACGGCAATGCTAAGCTCGAACGATCAATGCTCCTTGCTTGGGGGATCTGGCGTGGCATATGGGCGCTTCCACTTCCTGACCACGGCATGGAGTCAACCACTATTCTATGCTCGCTACCACGACTCCGAGATGCTCAGATGTTCCCTATACCACTTTCCCAGCACAGAATCAAGAGAAAAAGCCGGGAGGAGGCCTGTATGGACGACATCGATCAGTGCGTCATCTAAGTACTATTTCGACCCGAAGCGCCTCACCCAGCATACCTCAACTGGGCCTCACCTTCACCATGTCTTCCACAAAGGCAGGGAAGAAGCTATATATATAAGACCAAGGCTGGCTTCCTGAATGTATGATGGAGGTCACTGCCGCCTAGTGGCACAGCTCGACAGAAGTGGGCGGCATCGGTGGAAGCTATCCCTCCTCGTCAGTCTTCTTCTTTTCACTCGCACTTCGACTTCATCTTCAGTCCAGATCGAACACAGACGAAAATATTGAACTGGCTACGTTTTATATCAATGAACTTCTGTATTCAAGGTATGCAATATCTTGTGGACCTAATAACTTGAAGTTATGTAGCTGACATGGACAGGCGGGCACAAGGCGCTCCGGTACCCCTGCTTCTGACGACACCCTGAAGCGACGCAAGTCACTATATATATTCACCGAGCTATTCGTATAAGCCAGGGCGTATGGAGCCGACCACCGCATGCGCCAAGAACAGGATTCCACCACTACTTGTTCTCGAGGCCCTTCCCTCTCGGCCGCCAGGACTTCCGCGGTGCCTGCTACACCATAAAGTGAGTATTCCAAATATGTTGTCATGTCCATGCTAATCAAGGTATCCAGATGCTCCCTGTATCGGGTTGTAGGATCGGGCAAACCCACCCGTATCCCACAGTTCGTTCTTTACGATGAGTGGATGAGCAGCATGACTGTGGCGTCACCAACATATGCGTCTCAGCTCCCCCTGCTGCCCAGCGAGTTGCGAAAGGGCGAAGACGCCATTGGGAGAGGAAGTGGGATATATCTTGCAAGAGAAGGATGCGGACGTATTCTGCCGGGGCTGTTCACCACTCGAACCAAAAGCGCATTCGCTGAGAAGGCGATGCTCAAACGCCATCTGCTGGCTCTGGCTTTCCGAAGACATCCAGCAATATATACAGACAACTGTCAGATTAGGTCTTTATCGTGGACCTCGCACCAACATCGCCAGCTAAGGAGGCAGAAGGGGATCTTGCAGCGGTCCTGACATCAAGATGGGCAGCGATACTTCCCGCCGTCCTCTTGATCCGATTCGACCGGCACCGTCAGTTTACCGCCTGGCCTCAACTACGTGGCCGTATCGCGAGTGACGACGTTACAAGGGCTTCTTTTTGACGTGCCTTTCGAATATGAGACTGCCAAGGGAGGCACGACAGCCCCGGCCAACGAAAGCGAGGGTTCGGAATACCTAGAGACGATCAGAGTGAACATACCTGCTCACGCTCTCTTAGACCGAGGAGATTCTGATCTCACATGTACACGTGCAGGTGCAAGTCTTCCAGTACCGAGGACACACTATCAACATCTTGCGGAATGTTGGTTACGTGCTCTCACAGCTGCCTCTATTTCCATCTGGGCTTGACGTCGTTATCATTCGCAGCCCAGGTTATCACCATATATAAGCATGGTTCTGCCCGCAAGTCACACCCACGTGCCCTGGCCAACGCGCAAGATGCCAAGGTGCCGGGCATCGATGATGATGGGCACATTTCCCCCTGCCATGGAAGATGCCAGTCCTGTGTTTGGGCCGATGTGCCGTGTATCGGCATGTCGGAAGACGGCGACTGCGAGCACTGCGCCCAGGCAGGCAGCAAATGCGAGACTTTGCCGCATGACAAGCTCTTCAAGCCTACAGCTGGGGCCCAGTGCCAGCACTGCGACGTCTTCAAGAAGCTAAAAGGGCATGAGCGGAAGTGTAACAACCTCATGTTCTACCAGCTACCATGGGTCTCTGAGTTTATGAAATCTACATATTACAAATCACCTTTGGGCGCGACTCAGAAGCGTATGGCATCTCCGAGGATTTAAACACACAACTCGCATACTATCGCCAGACCACCACCATCACACTCTACACAAAAGCAGTGACTCACAAATTTACCAATAAATATGCGCGCAATTCTTCTTTGGGATGGATAAGAATGCGTTGGAGAATTCTATTTTCTTCTGTCGGTTGCAAGAGGGTCAAACACCCAATGTTCACTATCAAGAAGACCTTTCTTTGTTTTTGTGTATATTCCCGCGGTGCTAGAACCAGAAACCTCATCCAAGTCAAGACTCAAGATTTCGTCTCCTATGGTTCGACAATCATCCCCACGATCGACCTTGTTACAGGACATGTTGGAAAGGTTTGGCTTCATTCTCACTTTTCAGGACACTTCTAGTTTCTACCTGCATCAAAGTTCGAATTCGCAGCGACGCGGGTGGTCAGCCAGAGAAAGACAGATTTTGCCGATACTCAAAATAATCGGAGACGCATCAATTTGGTTTACAGAATAAAACCTAAAGAATATTTGAATATAAATATAGGCTGAACTTCCCACTTTAGAGAAGCCACCCATCTTCTTTTTTCCCATCTTCATCATCGCTTGTTGGAATCACGTACTACTTCACTACCGCTTCACCATATTACAACACTCACCATACTATATCACTCACTATCACTCAATACACTACATCACTCTACACATTATCACTCACCATCAATCATCTTCTTTCTACTTTTTTACTTCCAACTACGAGTAATTACTAGCTATTACTCACTCTCCATTACCCTTCCGAATCCTCTACAGCCATCACTCACTCTCTCCATCACTCTTCCAAGTCCTCTATAGCTATTGCTCGCTCTACCTCACTCTTTCTTCTCATCAACCGCTCAACTTATACAATGGAGTCTCGCACTGTCACCACTGTTGCTGCTCGGGCTGAGGCACCCACACTTGCCAACATGCCACCAGAGATTATTCTCTGCATTGTCGACAATGTGTTTGAGCTGGAGAGAGATGACGTTGAGCGTGGCTACAAGAAGTCCAAGTCGTGGGCAGTGGACCCGTGGACTTTGGCCGAGCCCAAGTTTGAGCGGTTCCAGGCGTGGAAGGATGTGTTGAACTTTGCAGCCACTTGCAAAGACTTTTACCATCTTGCTACGCCCCTAATCTACCGCCATGATGTCAAATTTGGCAGTTCTTCCGCCCTTATGCGCTCAGTCAAGCAGAATAACTTGGCTGGCGTTGAGAGGGCTCTGTCCTATGGCGCGGATATCCATGCTGGTGACCGCACCGAGTCCGTCAGATACCAGGACCCCTTGACTGGTACTGGCACCTGGTGTCCTCTGAACCTCGAGGACCAGGTAACTCCTATCCACTGGTCTGCGTACAAGGGCCATCACGACCTGGTATCCATACTGCTTCGCCACGGTGCTGATGTCAACTACCGCGTCCGGGTTGACTCTCGACTGCCCATCTTCAAGGCCGTGATGGAGGAGCAAACGGAGATGGATGCCAAGTTTGACTATCCTGTCAACTTCTCCTGCCGGCCCTTCCAAGACAACATTGAGCAGATCGAGGGTCAGCTCTTTGGTGTGAACAGCAATCTCAGGATGTCGATGCTTGAGAGAGGAGCAAACCCCCTCTACTTTGCTCTGCTGAGCGGCTCCCACAAAGCTGCGAGGCGTCTCATCAAGGCCGGCTCCCGTCTCATCACCCACACCGGAGTTGGCCTGCATGCGCTTCATCAGGCCTGCGACCAGTGGGACGTGGAGATGGTCAGGCTGATCCTAGAGGAGGATGGCGTTGATGTCGATATCAGAGACGCCCGGGGTAATACCCCACTCCACTATATCCAGACAGCCGAGCCGAGAGATGGCCCTCACAGGGTGCCTGAGATCATTGAGCTGCTCATGAAGAAGGGCGCCAATGTAAATGCCGTCAATGCCCTGGGGCTTACCCCCCTGCAGACATACCTTGCTGGGTTGTGGCATCCGTTTGTGGCCGTCTCTCTCATCAGATGGGGCTCGGACCTCTTTGAAGGCCTCGACGTGATCTTCAAGGCGCTGCCAAAGGACCAGAGCGACCTTTTTGCGTGGGCAATTAAAGACGCTCGCCATTCTGGGTACAATTGCTCCACCACGGCCAGAGACAACGACTTCTGGGTCGAGGGAGCCAGAAAGGCTGGCTATGCCTGGTTCTACAAGCTCTACCACTCCGGCAATGAAGCACCGGAGGATATGCTGCAGTTCAACCCAGACGAGTGGGACTTTTGGTGGTGGGACAAGCTCTTTGGCAAGGTCTACGAGCAGGATCTCCTGTTTGGAGGAGTTGTTCAGGATGCGACGGAGAGGGCGGAGGAGCGGGATGTGATTGATGAGGACAAGCCTGACGAGGACAAGCCTGATGAGGATACGATTGATGAGGATACGACTGAAGAGGAGACATGGCTCCCAGTCATGGACTTTGATTCGGAATAAATGTTATGGGGCGTTGTGTTCAGCAAAAACTGCATTGGGGTTTGGTGCCAGCATGAATTGGTCTGGCTTTATTGTTTAAGCCCCGAGGGGATTCCTCTGGAGTTGGTGTCTATCTTTTGAACAGCATTAACTAAGCTTCAATTGCCTTTGCATAGCGATCAATTCTACAACGCTGTTCGAATTCATTAAACTGTACTTGTCATTGCCGGGATGGTAGACCTCGAGATGTGATGATTGGAAGTCGGTGAAAGGTACGGTCGTGAATGCATTGTCGTATTAGCGGATGAAGCTATTCCGGCAGTACCTACCGTAGAATGGTACCAACAATGTGCACACATGGGACCTGTATCACTCTTGTAACATGGCTAGAACCTCATCAGTGACTTCTATAGCTATTTACTTAATACCAATAATACGCCAGGACATCACTATTTCATAGAATCTTGGCCACGGCTCCCCTGCCTTTTGTGGCTTACCAATAACCCCCGAAATACTTCGCATACTGGGTTTGCAGCAGGAAGAGACTGCACCCTATGTAGGTGTTCTCGGAAATACAACCCGATCTGCCAAATATCCCACCGCTAATGCTACCACGTTGATCAGGATTATATGTCGTAGTACCTCCAGGCATCTACGCCTTGCCAGTACTCCCGCAAACGTCCATCCATCTCTCGACCTCCTTCTGCAGCACCATCAGCCCTTCATCTACTCTCTGCATAAATGGCCTATCTGCGTTCTCCTTGAGGTGCGCATGCCAGACCTCCAACAGCAGTTTGTTGACGTTGAGCTTTACGGCGCCAGCTTTGATACATTCCTGCATGATCTGTTCGGTGAAATCATTGGTGCCGTGCAATGCCATCTGTGCGCGGCCACAGATCTGTTTATCAATCGAGGATAGACGCTCAAGGTCGAGTTTTGGCCCCTCTGGACCGTAGTCGCCGTGGATGTTTCCGATGCTCGGGGCGAGGATGTCGATGCCCGCTTTCAAAAAGTCGTCGACCTCCTCTGGAGATGTGAATAGTGCTGGACATGTTGTCAACGCGCGGCCATCTCATCTAGAGATCCCCAACCTACCTTCCAGATCCCCAGTATCGGCAATGCCATCTTCGCCGCCGTTGATCCGGCCACTCTCCGCTTCGACGGCTATCCCCCGCTCGTGGCACAGCTTGGTAAGGGCAGCAGTCTTGGAGAGGTTTTCTTCGTGATCATGGTGGCTCATGTCGACCATTATGGAGTCAAAAGGAAGATTTTCCACAACTTGTTCGATCTGGGAGATATCCTGGGCATGATCGAGATGGAGAGACAAGGGCACCGTGGCCGACTTGATGGCTGCTGAGGCTGCCCAGGCCAGAGTTGGAAGTTGTTCCAGGGTCGATGGAAACAGGAGCAGGATCAGCGGAGACCGCTTGGCTTCGGCGGCCCTGACAAGAGCGGTGAGGTGCTCGATGTTGTAGCTGAAGTCTCTGGTGAGTATGGATGTGATGGAGGATGATAGGGTGGCTGACCATATAGCTGCCAAGACGCCATACTTGACTCTCACCGCGTCTTGTAGGATTCGCAACGTTCGATTTGAACCCTCGAGTGCTCCTTGGAGTGACATTGTGAAAAAACGGGCTACTTTTGACTGATATTGTGTTGGTGATGAACAGGAATTGACATGATGACACGATGGGCTGATGTGCGACAATTCTTGGAGATTCCTCATTCGGTATTCACCTGATTAGGCAGTTTGAGCCGCTAGCCTCCAACCACATCTGTAGCGGTTTGTCTATCATGTCCAAGTTATAGGACATGCTTAGGTTATGGCAAGCTTACTATGCAGCCACTCTTTTCAAAACCCCAGAGCCATACCGTGTTCGGAGACATAGGCCGGCACGTCAGCGTTGATGACCAAGCATGTACAAGTTGCTGCTGTACTAGCCATCCTGGGTCTATTTGGTTTCGTGGGTGGTGTAGTGGGAAACAGTATCTCGGGTGCCATTATGACTATGAGTCTTGTCTGGGTTCTGCTGATCAAGAACGTCAATGCGTCCAAGATTGAGCAGGTAGAGGATGTCATGTTCTAGAAAACGCTGGACTTTGTGGGCTTGAGGACGTCCTTTCGACATCTTACACTATCAAAAGTTGTGAACTAATCACTTATATACGACGTAATGATGGCATGCCCGGCGGAGCTAGACCGTCCGCATTCTAGATCTTTGGTTGATGGAAACCAATGCGCTAGATTTGAATCTCTCGCGGTATATAAAATTCGCTTGCTCCTAGTTATACAAATCACCTTGTCCTGGTATCAGTGCATATACCTCCAGGTCAAGGCCTTGTCGCCCTTTGCAGACAGCTCCTCCTCAGAGTACTGGTTCTGTTCGCCCGCAGCCACTCTGCGGTCACGGCTCTTGTTGATGCGGCTGTACCCCAGAATGAGGATGAGAGCTGCAATGATACCGGCACAGATAAAGCCAAGTTCCAGGGCGTGTCCCAGAATGTAGTGAGGGTTGTCCTTTTGTCGATAAAAGTTGGATGCCATGGCCTGCACGCGAATTAGCGAGTGAATGTGTCAAAACGGGAGCCAGACTTACTCCTCCGAGATTTCCCACTCCGATCTGGATGGCCATGCCGACGCTTCGCTTGTAACTTCCTGACAAGTTGTTGGCCAGCCACGTGATGACTCCAGGGAAGGCTGGGTAGATTGCGCAGGCTGCGATGAAGACGCCGCCGTAGACGACCTTGGGATTGCTGGAAGAGATGCACCTTTGAGAGAGTCAGCTGTGAGCATATGCGTAGGCCAAGGAGCAACATACATGGAGAAACCAACCACCATGACGCAGAGGAATGCGATGATGAATGGACTCCTCTTGCCGACACGATCCGAGATCCACGCGACGACTACGGCGAGGATGGCTGCTGTGATGTAGATGGGTACCGTCATGAGCTGAGATGTGCTAGAAGTGTAGCCAAGGTTGCGAATAATGGTTGGCAGGAAAAGACTAATGCCGTAGAGAGGACACACAATCTTGGAGATAGTTAGTATTGCAGGTGAGCTGGTTTCGAGGATTACCACTTACACCCCAGTAAACAAAGATGTTTACCCAGATCTGCCAGTCCTTGAACGCGCTCCAGACGTATTCCCACTTGAACTCTTCTGCTTGAGCCACCCGGGTCTGGGTCGCATGCTCTTGGTCCTTGGCTTGCTTCTGACCCTGGTATTTGAGCCGGAACACGACAAAGGCGCGCTCGTCTTCGGTCAAGAAAGAGGCAGTCTCGGGGAAATCGTAGAGAGCCCAGAAGGCCCAGATGGCGACAATCACAGTGACGATGCCTTCGAGGATAAAGATCCAGCGCCAGCCCTCGAGTCCACCGACGCCATCCATCTTGGCAATGCCAAAAGCAAGGAGGCCGCTGAAGGCTCCGGCGATGGAGGCGGCGGAGAAGAACATGGCTTGACGGAACTGGATCTCGTGGCGGCAATACCACATGGTGAGATAGTACTGCAAGGGAGAATCAGCAAGGAGGATACCGTCGCAACGAGCCATGTGAACCTACCGCGACACCAGGAAACAGACCTGCTTCAGTAACCCCGAGAAAGATGCGCGCGACGAGAAGGCCGTGGTAGTTTTGCACGATGCCCATCAGCGTCATGACGACCCCCCAGGCGACCATGATTGTCGGAAGCCAGATGCTGGGGCGGAGCTTCTTGAGGAGCAGGTTCGAGGGGACTTCGAAGGCGGCGTAGGTGAAGAAGAAGACGGTGAGGCACCAGTTGTACTGGTCGGGGGTCATTCCGAGATCTTCCTGGAGGCCCTCGATCTTTGCGTTTCCGATGTTGCCTCCTAGAAGGCTGCTTTAGCAATTGGATCGCGTCGCTATTCGGGGCTCGACTTACGGTCGAGGAAAGAGAGGAGGTAGAGCAGCGCAAGCATGGGGATTAATCGCATGTCCATCTGGCCCAGAGAGTTAGTTAGCCTTGCAAGACTTGTAGTGTACGGAGAAAGACATACCTTGCGCAACACCTTCTTCTCGTCAAGGTGGGAGAAGGAGTCGAGTGTGGTCCCGGGCGCCGTAGCCAATGCGCCGATATGGCCGACTTGGCCTCGTCGGTGATTGTTGGAGTTGTGGCCCATCTCGGCCTCGACGATCTCGGCCTTTTCGTTGGGGGGAGTGTTGGAAGCCATCGTGTCCAGGTGCTGCCTCTACTTGTTGCCCGGTAAGAGAACAGCTAAAGATCAGTGACAGCAGAGAGATAGATGCCTTGCTGGCAGCTGTTGAGTGGTAACAATGGACCCAAATGAACGTGGACGATCATGGCCTTAAGTACTCCTGCATGTCTTTCGCCCCTGGTCTTCCCCATGTTTTCCCCGCAGTCTCGACACGCGGGAGCTCACAATCGTAAGCGGCTTGATTCGGGGGGTTCTAGCAGATGATGCGTCGATAGCTCGGCACATAAAGACAAGCTCTTAGTGCTGCCTCTCTTTTGCGGGGGAGGGTTGAAGGCGGTTGTCGGATCCGGTAAAGAGAATGGCGAGTCAGACTTGGGTCGACCATGTTACGCCATGACACTGTTACTTTATAAGCGGATCACTCCCATAACTAAACCGTGGAACCTGTCACGTTCGTAACGCACCGTCAACCATGATAGACCTCCCAATATAAAGCATTCGGACAAGACCCTGACAAGGAGAATGCCTCTATAGAAACCGTCTATTCATTGCGTCATGCTTCAACTTCAAACGGTCGCCTATGATGGCTGCGACAACCCTGGCTAGGCTGTCAACATGCTCGGTTCCGAGGATCCTTGCCAGCACATGGCCAGGTCATGGAGACGATTGGCCCAATATCAATCAGACATTCAGCTTCAACGCCAGGTTCCGATTTTAAAATCGGAGTTCCTTTGCTCCCCAAAGAACGGCGTCGTTTTGTCTTAGCTTGGTGGCGGCGCCCGCAGCCTCGAGATCAAGGAAACGATTCATCAGGATACGCTTCTCGGAGAAACTGGGTGTCATGTATAGGTCGTTATCAACCTCATTGCCAGTCCAGGCACTAGCCACTGTAAAAGGCCCTAAGCTGATGGGTGCGTCTTCTCGCTAGCAGATGGCCCGCCACCATCTCCTTCGTCTTCTCCAGACTGGGGCCTCACCCCGGTAAATGCCTACCCCAGACGAAGTGATCTGCATTACCCCGCGTCCAAAAGCCCGCGAAGCCTTGCTTTTTACAAAAGTGAGGACGGTTACGGAGTCCCGAGGCTTCTCACCCGTCGTCCCATCCCCGCCTCGATCCTTGACTTGCTGCCAGCAGAACGTCGCCCGGATCCGAAACGGTTGTCCATTCTGTCTCTGTGAAGCTTCGTGGTTGGCTCTACCGTTGCTGTCCCCACGTTGTCGATACAGGCAAAGCCAAGACGAGGGGGAACGTGGATCATGGGAGGCGGCCTCGTCACACGGCGCACTCAGTTCTCCAGCTGTGATGAATGTCGCAGATCGCGTGTTGCTTGCGATGCTCAACGCAGCGACACCGCTGGAGAAACATCCGCTTCTGGTTCTTGTACACGTTGCCGCAACCGTCACCGTTTATGTACATTCAAGGTACGTACCTATGCAGGGCTGAGTGAAGCTCACCGCGACGTATACACGTGGCTGACCCCCTCGTCCCTGCTGCTTGGTACAGTGGATTCAAGATGCCAAAGCAGGTGGCTCTGGTGGAGCGAAGCGAAAGGGACGTCGTCGGACACCTTCACATCCATCAAGTGACACCTCATCAACCCCAGGGAGCAGAGCTATAGACGCTTCCGCAGAGACGCGAGAGAATGAAGGAACAGCCTCCGGCTCAGAACGCAATCTTCAACGGCAGAGTTTGACAGCCTCAGCGTTGTCATCCGAACCAACGTCGTTTACTGCCCCTCCACCAACCTATTCTGCTATAATCTCCCAAGACGCTGGTGTTCTCGGTGATCTCGACGCGAGATGGCTGGAAACCTTGTACAGAGAAGGGTTTGAAGCCGTGTTTGGGTCATGGATGGGTAGATACAGCCGCCCTTTCCTGTAAGAAGCCCTGTGCCCGATCGGCGCACTTCATACTGACCGTCTCAGGTTTGGGCATAATCTCGCCGACAAGTATGTCAGCATATCCGATCTATGCTGCCATCTCGATGAATGCATGGCAGATGCCGCCGCCAATAACGGCCGGTCAACCCAGCAAGAGAACGAGAGGTGTAGTTTGATCGAGCAGTCTTTACAGAGCACCATTGCCGCATTCTCTGCGCGATGGCTACCCATCACTTCTCATAATATTGATCTCGAGAACGATCATCGCCATCTTGTTCAGGCCCTCTGGCGGCATGCCCGGAGGGATATGCTTCGCATCATCAATAGGCCCTCATACAGATCCATGCTGTCACTCCTGCTATTTGCCCTGACGCCGATCCCTGAAGGCATATCGGAGGACGAGGAAGCTGACGGTATCTCGGGCCAAGCTTGTGTCCATGCTGCCCTACAACAGATTCAGACTTTGCGGGCGAGACAGAGGAACCTTCAGTTCAGTGGCTCCAAGGTTTCGCCTTCACTCAAGTCCCAGGCCATTGTCACGACACCGGAGTCGATCGAAACATCAGGCTTCATCAATGCCGAGAGCACGGTCTACTGGGCAGCCCTCACATTCGATACATCGGCATCGCTGACTCTGAACTGTCGACCCCTGCTTTCTTCTGGTCTCTTTGGCTTCGAGTCAGAACTGCCCTGGCGCCTGGTCAAGACGTGCGCCACCATGTTTGACGAGACCGCCAAGCACTGGAGCCGAGGAAGCTCTGACATGACAGATGAGAGAGCGAACCAGATTATCGCTGCTGGGGCTTCCTGGAAGCTACTGGGGTGGAAGCTGACCGCCATCTTCAAAGAGGCGCTTAGAGATGGCCACGACGAGTCCGAAGTCCGAAAGGCGTACTCGGCCGTGGTAGAATCTGTGAAGAAGTTTGGCACGATCTATCGCCCGCTTCTAGACGAGTGCCACAAACGGATGCAGTTCCTCGGTCAGCAGACAAAGCTTCGGTGGTGTGAGTACTCTAGACAACAGAATATGGTAGTCCTTCTTGCTAATAAGATCCAGTTTCTCTCATGCTTCACTACCACCTCAGCATCTTGATGCTCGTCGACGTTATCGAGGTCACTGACCGCAGCGACCTGCTTGCGGACATCCAAGACATAAGCACCGATGCTGAGAACACAGTCATGAACACCTTGGCGTTTGGCCTGCACAGCACTTTCACCTTGAGGAGACCATCTAACCTAGAAAGTGCCGACCCTCTCCCAGAGGGCGCTCGCAGCACCGAGACTGCTTTCACGGTGCCCATCATCTCCATCGACCCGTATCCTCATCATGCCGTTGCAGGCGTGCAGCTCCTCCGCAAGGCCATCGATCGAGACTTTGGCGTTGGCAAGATCACCGAGGAGACTTATCAGAGTCTGCTATTGACCCTGGAGCGCACGTTGAAGCATCTGCCGCAGAGCTCAAAGTCTGTTCAGGCGGCCATAGCCAAGTTCTCCTCGACGAGAGCGGATGGTGTAACTACCCCGAGACAATACTCCCTCGTGCCTGTAAGTGCACAATAATAAAAATTCACCATCTGGCAATTGTGTCTCTATAGTGATGGGCCTTATCGCGACGCCCGCATTGTCAGTCTAGAGAGCGGTAGGTTGGTAGCTGAAAGGGAGGGCCGGGCTTGGATGTGACGTCTATCTAGTTCCCCTTACCTTATGATATCAATAAGCGGTTCGTGATCTATCCTTGCTGGTACAGTGACCCCAGACCAGCAGGACCGTGAGCACGCTGGGGTGCAAGGTTAGCTGTGATTGATTGCAGGAACTTCAAGCCTACACTTTCTGGTTTACACCCCGGTAGCAGCAAACAGCCCCTCTACCAGCGGTTGGCGATTGATAATGAACTCGCTCTCGGAAGAGTTAGAATACTAGCACAGCCGTATTTTTGTCCACGGATGATTGCCAAACTGAGGCATCGTTTTTGTCAGATCTTTCAAGTTCTTGAAGCTCGTCATCTGCATTATTGGGGAGATAGCCGGACAGTCGGCTCGCCGTTGATAGAATCAAAAAGACTATAAGAGATTCAGCTACAAAGTATATCAGGCTGGAAAAGAAAAGGGGTTTTAGTGTAGAAAACTTGGTGTTCTCGTCGTAGATACGGTCCATACCGATCATTCTATGAGGCCTGGTCATGATGTCTATAACTTGCTGTCTCGGGGGGCTTAATGCCCCAAAAGGAAATCGGTAACTGAGTACCTGAATCGAAAGACGAACTTCAGGATTTTGAGACTCGAGGGACGCAATAAAACCGTCTTGTCCGAGGAGAGAAACAGGCTGGTTATGGCACCATGTCTGGAACGGTTGAACAGCTTCAAACACGCTCTGCTTTTCAGAGGAAGAGCTCGTCAGACTTGCTAGTATGGGAAGGCCAAGTCAAAGATCTGTCGAAAAAAGGGACAACCCTTATTCTGCGCCTGTTTGACCTTGACTGCTTGGTAGAGCTTCGTGTCCTTGGTGGACTTCTTTAGAGGTTCTGGTCGGGGATGAAACGGCAAGCCCAGCTGACCAAGTGGCTATCCTGGAGGGACTATACCGACCTATTAGAACAAGTCGATATGCCTTTATTCAGGAGTAAACCCACCTTGATGACTGTGGCAGCTGGTCTAGCTTCCCTTTAATAGTTCCTATTCGTTGCTCTAGGCTAAGCTTGGGCCATTTGGATTACCCTCATGTAGCAATCCAAATGATTTAGACGAGAAATCAGCTGTATTAAATCCCCAAGCTTACAATGACGCGTTTGTACGTGAACTAGAAAAGATCGTGATGGGATGTATAATTGCCGGGTTGACCGAGACGTCGGCAAAATGAGCATACTCGTCTCAGACCCCCGAACACTTCACCTTCTTGGGCCTAGTTCCACACTATGAAGGGGGATACTTGCTATAGTCTGGGCTAATTATCTGGGCTAATTATGAATACCTAAAAGACTCACACGCTTGGTGCCCTAGTCTTTGTCTTGACTCTTGTGTCTTCCATTCAGGAGATGATGTGATAGCCCAGGAGGAAACTTGAGTTCAAAAGAGTGGAGTCGATACGGAGTTGTTGGAGCAAACAACATGGATTGCTGATCACGGTCTACATTCATCACGGGTTATCTATCAGTATTTCAACTAGCAGCGGATCTTCTAGATAACGAGATAGGAGCAATCCTGGCCCAATCGTCCCCTCCAGCGCTGTACGACTCGGGGTTAGGGAGTTCCTGCAATTGGCCTCATAATATGCAAAAAAGAAGAGAGTTTCGAATAGATCCTATCTGTTTCCTAAAATTATCAGCATCATAGGTCAGATGATATTAGAAGTCAACGGCTGGTTCTATTTCCCGATTGCCTCATCCCGACTCACTCCGCCTCCACAAGCCGGCTTTTACCGTCCCGCACCTCCGGCCAGATAACGGACATGCAAAAGCCGGTATCAGGTTGGTGTGATTTGACGGCACAAAAGATAGAGAACCACGTATCTACAGAGGCCGAGATAACAAATAGGCCCCTTTATAAATATCAACGTCATTCGCTATCCTGCCTATGATAAGTAAACTGTCAATCAGACTTCACAAGTTCACTACCTAAGCGCCTGTTTTCTATCCTCTGAGCCTGTACAAAGCGCCCGTTATGGCTGTACAACAACCCGTCAGCCCAGATGCTATCAGGGCCATGTTTGCATCATCTTTATCTTCCATGTACCGGCAAGAGGTTCCTCAGTACAGTACACTGTTGAAACTGGTGTCAGAGATCAACCATCGCAGCGACAAACACCTACAGCATCGCGTTCAGGTTGAGAGGCATGGTGCTGTTCGACTGGGTACAGCCAGTGAACTAGCCATGATGCGCCGCATGTTTGCAGTCATGGGAATGCAACCTGTTGGCTACTACGACCTCACTGTCGCCAGTCTCCCCGTACATGCGACGTGCTTCCGACCTCTCACAAAGGAGTCACTCGCATACAACCCGTTCCGCGTCTTCACATCTCTCCTTCGGCTAGAGTTAATTCAAGACGAGTCTCTTCGCTCGAAAGCGGCCGACATCTTGCGCAAACGCAACATCTTTACTCCCCGATGTGTGGAACTGATCGAGGCGTTCGAAACCACGGGCTCTTTTACAGGCGACATAGCCGCAGAGTTCATCAAAGAGGCTCTGGAAACCTTCCGATGGCATCAAACCACAACGGTAGACATGGAGACGTACAAAGCTCTGCGTGCCGCCCATCCTCTGATTGCGGACGTGGTGTGCTTCAAAGGACCCCATATCAACCACCTGACACCCCGCGTACTCGACATCGAGGCGGCACAGATTGAGATGCAGCGATACGGGCTACACGCAAAAGAGGCAATTGAGGGACCTCCCCCGAGGGTATGCTCCATCCTGCTACGACAGACCAGTTTCCTTGCCCTCGACGAAGCAATTGCCTTCTCGGATGGTGAAGAGACTGGGGGAAGCCACAAAGCACGTTTCGGAGAGATTGAGCAACGAGGCATGGCCTTGACCCCCAAAGGCCGCAGTCTTTACGATGAGTTGGTCAATGAGTGGCGCGGAGCTACAGCCAAAATCCCCCCTAACGATAGATCCCAAGCAAAGGAGGAGCTTCTGACGGAGGTATTCAAAGGATTCCCCGATGACCTCGATACGTTGAGAAAGGAAAAGCTTGCATACTTCACCTACAGGCCTACAGCCCAAGCATCAAATATTAGCGGTGTTTTCGACATTGACGCCCTGGTTGACTCCGGAGCTGTCGAGCTTGAGCCGATCACGTACGAAGACTTTCTGCCCGTCAGTGCCGCGGGTATCTTCCACTCGAACCTTGGGAACGACGGTGGCATGGAACAGGTTGCGGCTGCGGACCAAGGTTCATTTGAAAAGGCACTTGGGCGGAGTGTAAACAAGGAGTTTGAGCTTTATGACGAGATGCAAGAAGCATCGCTTGAGGAGTGTCGGAGGAGTTTGTCCAAGGTAGTATGAACGACAAGAGTAGTAGGCAGTTTCTTGGACATCAGATAATTGAAAGAAGTTGATGGAAGCGGTGGCATCCTATTCAGGTTCAAGAACGCTGATTAATGTGATGCTTGGAGACCCTGAGACATGATAATCCATACTACTTTGATACCTTTTGACAATATGGGGTTTGCAAAGCCGTGAGTTATAAAAAGTATTAACGACACGACACGACCGATATAGATAATTACATCTTACACCGCCATTCACCTCAAGCATAGGGCTTAAGCTAAATGCTTCGTCGCATCAACCTCAATCTCAACCTTCATTGCTGGGAGCACCAATCTAATGACACCGGCCGCAACTCCTCTAGGTCTGTAGCCAAGGATTCGCTTCTTCAGAACCTCGGCGATAAAGTGAAAAGTCGCATCGATATCGAGATGATAGTATCGCACGTAGTAGACGTCTTCCCAGCCGCGAAGACCAGCCGCCTGGTCCGGATATCTTTTAAAAGTCATTCCCCAGATCGATGGCTTGCGAGTAGTGGTTTGCAATGCTGTATTCCTCGCTCGGGCCGAGGGGACGATGCATCTAAAGGAAGACATGTTTCGTATGGTACTCGCTGGAGACGAACGCCCGATACTTGACGGATGGTTTGCAAGGTGAAGAAGCTCGGATCTGATCGTCTACAAATGCCATCCCTTTGACTTTATATAGAAATCTAGTTGCTAATGATAGGTTATAGAACCTTCAATAAGCTATTGACTCTCGAACCACCATGGCGCGTCATCCACTGCAGGGGCGAGAATGATTCCTCATCATCGACCGCGAAGTACGTGAATGATTAATAATTCCAAGCCTTGGCGTTGGGGATACAAATCTGAGAAGCCAAGCTCGCGCATTCTTCGATAATTCTCTCCTTCACCGACCGAGGTTGCTGGAAGTATTAACTTGGGGTTATTTTCCGAGTCATTTTCATCGGTTCATAGGTGTAAATAAGCACTATCGGCTCTTGTGTAAAAACCGCTACTGCGGAGGTCTCAGTCACCCAAGGCATTGCCCACCCAAGATTCCTATTGTTTGTGTGCAAGTCTAGTATGGATGTCAGGTAACGCTTTTGATCTGTGTATTGGTCTGTCATCAAAATAGGTATCTAGGCTTATTCTTAGTCAAGCTGCTTGTTCATCTGCTATCCTGTCTACTGTGGGTGGTAATTAAGTCACGGAACTACTAGCTGCATTACAAAGCGGACTTCAGATTCCAACACCCCAGTCGCCAAGCCCATGCCCGGTAATAATCGTCCTTGGTCATTGTGTGAAATCTCTTGTTAATCGACGATAATTGGCCAAATCGCATCAGATCAGCCCCGACAGCTTGCTTTGTTATTCCCACCGATATTTGGTCTGCCCTGTGCTCGTCATGCGAGTGAAGGAAAACACAGCCGGTCTTGTAACTTGGACTCTTCTATACCTGACCCAAGTTTATTCTATAATTAGGCAAATGCTAATCACAATGCTAGCATGATTTCTATACTTCTCTTAGCTTGAAGTAATTACAATCCCTTTGGCTTTAGGTAGCTTGAGACTGTGGATAATGCCTGGTCGGCTGTGTTTTCTTCACCCGGATGCCCGTCCCCTCTAGGCCCACTTGGCGATCGAGATTGTCAGACACGACCGGGTTTAAGACAAGTTTGCTTAAACGAGAACGACGAGTTGATGGAATGAGATCAGAGGAAGCGAAAGACAAGGTATCACGTGCTGGATAATGAGAGCTCAGGGGATGTTACAGGCTGAATTGAACGAAACTGCTTGTTGGATTTAGCTGTCTTCCTCATACTTTTCTTGTCTCTTTGGTTGATCTTAAGTCTTCACGAGCCCTCTTACTTCCCAAATGCCCTCGACACCGTGTCACCCTAGACGTCAGAAGGCACGTTAATAATACAAGGGCCTTCTCTATTACCCTCATCTAGCGACCATGAACGTTCAACGAGTTGGCCTCTCAGCCATGCGTGGTATGAACCCAATGCTCCATCCCCCCTAACGAATGACATTGCTGACGTGACTGATCAGGTTGCTTGGGTACGACACAACCAAATGTCTTCCTCAATCAGAATGCCTCCAAGTTATCCCTCGGCACTCGTCTTCTCTCCCAAAAGCCACGGTAGGTCTCTATCGCCTCGACAACACATTGTCATTGTCACCAACCGCAGTCGCCGGGAGAATGCAGAACTGATAGGAAATCAAGCTCTCCATCGATTGCAAGAATGAGCCCGAAAGAGGCTCAGGACATTCTTGTAAAGCAACGCCTCAACCGACCCGTCACGCCAAACCTCAGCATCTACAAGGTCGGCCAAATCTGGTTCAGCGCCTCGGCCTGGACTCGCATCACAGGCCTCGCTCTGGGTGGCTCGGCATATCTGTCCCTTTGCGCCTGCGCTGTTTCTCCGGTGTTTGGGCTAACCGTAGACTCTGCCGCACTGGTATCGGCTTTTGGCTCTTTGCCATTCGCTGCCAAGGCGGCCATCAAGTTTGGTCTTTTGGGTTTCCCTTTCGCATATCACTTCATCAATGGTATCAGACATCTGGTGTTTGACCTTGGCTATGGATATAAAAAAGCCCAGTTCAACAAGTCGGAAGCCGCCACCTGGACACTCAGCATTCTGGGGGGTCTATTCCTAGCCTTTGTAATTTAAAGATTGGTGCTTCGACAGAAAAGGATCTCTGCGATGGGACCTACGCTTAAGCATATTGAATAGAGAGAATTCTTGGAATAGCAGGTGCCAGTGTAGCACTTAGATATTGAATGACGGAGGGATACCAGATCACAGACTTTTGGTAGTCTAGTTACTAGCGAACTTCATATACAGTAGGCAAGACTTTCTAACAAAACTAACTATGGATGATGCGTTTCCTCTATCAAAGAGGGATTTACTGCCACAATAACCAAGAACACAGTTTAACAATAAGACACTCTCCCCATCCGTACTTCATGTCCCTGGTGCACAAACCACGTACAGGGGTGCAAGTAAGGGCTCCGCCAGCAGAACACTCGGCATCTACTCGGCAAAATCTGGATCGTCGGTAATACTCAATTGCTCCAAACCAATAGCAGGGAACAGAGGTTGCGGCTGAATATGCGACCGTTTAACCGCTGGCAGAGGCAGCCGGAGCTGCAGTTCCAGAAGCGGATCCGGGGCCACCGGAGCCCGGTCCGCTGCCGCCACCGCCGGGGGCACCCGAGTTCTCATTGGCGACGCCTCCGGACTCATACAGATAAGAGGCGGGTTTCACAGACTGAGACTGGGTGGTGTCGATGCCAAAGGCCAGCCAAGCAAACAGGCCATCGCTGATATCATCTCCGAGCAAGGTGTACTCCATCGAAGGGTCGACTCCGTCTGTGGCAGTCGACTCGCCGAAGATGGAATCGTCTGCGTTTTCAGTAACTTCTTGTGTATTTGTATTGTACGGCTCCAGAGTTGCGACTTGGGTGAGTAGATCCTGGTCAAAGAAGGCCTGCCCGACATGGCTGGCGTAGTTCTCACTGCCCAGGGTCTTGTTGGATAGGAGGGTGGCGTTGGCGTGAACCATGACGTGGATATGAGTGGCTCGGCCGAGATAGTATCCTGGGAAGATGGACTCGAACTGCGCAACACCGTCCGAGTCGGTGGGCTGGATACCTCGGAGCGCAGTTTTGTTGATGTTTGCGAGGTCGGAACTATCGCCATTGCCGCTTGCAACGACGCCAGAGTATACGCCGGTCGAGTTGCAATGCCACATCTCGACGTAGACGTCGGGGACGGGATCGCAGGTCTCAACGTCGATGACCTGATAGTCGAGGATGATGTCCAAGCCCTCTTGGTCTTCGATAATGTTCTCGCGAACATACTCTCCAGCGACGTCTGCAATCGCGAGTTAGAACCGGGGTTTAAGATTGTTCCGGGCGGTCAATGGGACATCTTACAATAAGGACCCTGAGTAACATCTGGTGACAGCACGCACGAGTTATTTCCCGCAAACAGCGTGTCGGGATCGGTATTTGAGGTATAGCCCTGGCCCGTCTCGTTGTGAGAAGCACTCGCAACCGATTCGGTGTCGCGCTTCTTCAAGCTACGCTTCTGTCGAGCCTTGGAGATCTGCGCCGAGCGGCGTGCAATGTTTCGTGCCTCGACACCGCGAGCCTTGAGCTTGTCGGCGCAGTGGGCGAGTGAAGATCGCTTGGCTGACTTCAAGAACTCACGTCGCTCTGCGGCTTCTTTGCGAATGTCGTGTCCTGGATGGGCGCTAACTGCTCCTGAAAAGGCTAGGAGGCAGGCAACGAGGCTCTTGGACAGATGCATGCTGATGAGATGGAATTGTTGTTTCTGTAGTGTAGATTCAAGCTTTCTCAATGGGAAAGACAAACGTGTCAATGTGAGAGACCGTGAAAGATATTGCTGAAGAGTCGTTGTTATTATTGTCGTCAGGAATATTCTCTAGAGATCATCCTTTACTTATATATCTCCAGTCTCGATTCGAGTGGCATTGATTCTATTCCATCGCCGCTCTGCCGTATACCCATCCCACATTACGGTCTCAGCAAGAATCAAGATATTGCCTCCTCAGCACGTTACGCAGCGAAACGCGATGACGCGTTACTATTCACAAAGGGTCTTAAACCGCCAACTTCCCGAGATGTAAGGAGACTCCAAAGCGTTGCTCTACGCAACGTGACGACGCCTTGAGCATTGCCGCCGAGCTAATACTAGGGTGACGCGAGGCGTATGAGAAAAGGCGCCACCTATCAGAAGTACCGTGAAACAAAACAGATCCTGGATTTCTGCATACCGAGGCAATTCTAGATCGAAGTCGTTGAATAAGAGAGTGGCCATTAGTCAATTAGACCAGGGCCAAGGGATAACTAGGGGAGACACGCAAGCCTCCTGGCCCGCATGGGCTTGGTCCGGCCCGAATAGCGTCGCCCACATCCCGGAGGCCGGGGCATGATTCGTATGCCAGCCAGATGCAGAGAATTCAAAAGGATCTGCACTGGTTAGTGCTAGAGCTTCAAGCGTGGCACTCACTAGTCTAGTTGACTAACGTTATTTCTCCGATGCTATAACTAGTTGTTTCATATTATGAAAGTGGTGCAAAGCCCCCGAGGCGGACTACGTAGTAAGTACACGTATGACACAGGTTCAACTGCTCTCAGGACGCGCACTAGTCTTGTCTATGATTCTTCTGGATCCCTCTCCGTGAGAGGAAAACATGATGGACAAATATTGACATGCCACAGTTTTCTCAGACTCTTATTGAGGGGTGGGTGTAGGTCCTACCAATGAGCGTCTTCTAGCTCTGTATAACTATCTCTCACCATATCCAGTAATACCTGACAGCCTTGTCGAAGATGATCCATTCTCGCTACTATCCTTCGTTCGAGGATTGATCTCGTTGCAGCGCAGACCCATGCTTGCTGGAAGCATTTGAGGTGAGCGAGTACATCTCTCTCATCACAACCTAGCATTCCCATGAGCATTCCTGGTCCACCAACTATTCTTTCGTTTTCATTTGACCTTGGTTCCAATTTTTTCACTCTGCTGTCTCCTCGTTCCTCCTGGTCTTCCCGTACTTTGTTTCTCAGAGTATGCGTGGAGGATCCTCGTCGCTTTTCGCGCGAATTCGGCGGCTGTTCATTTGATACATTGCCTGTCTTCGCCGGGTTTTCAACAGAATGACGTCCCTTAAAGATACTACCGTCTTTAGCATTCGGCGTCTGTCCTTGTTCATATCCAATTTCTGGCTCTTGATTCTTGACTCCTCTCGTTGTCGATGCTGGCTGATGGGTGTCGTATAAGTTCCGTGACTGTACTGATTCAACATGGAAACTTTGGCAGAAGGATAAGATGAAGGGGAAAATTTGGTATAGTTGGACCAGTGTCCGCTCATCGTATTGGGCCATAGTTGCCAACATGATCTGGCCAAGGTGTAGCAGATAACCTTGAGCTTGGCCCATGGCGTGCATGTTGTGTTGGCTGCGATACAACTCCATGAAGGAAGCGATAGCAAACCCGGACGAGGTAATACGCGTCCTCAGCCTGTTCAAAGACGCCGGTGAGTTGCATTGCCAAGTCTCGTAGGTCGAGTTAAGTAGTGTGCTCATCATCCACTCGTAGGCAAGGGAACTGAATTTACAAGCGACGTGCAGCGTTTTCTGCAAACCTGTAACAGAATGAAAGCTGACGCTGGACATATCGCTGAAGCAGTATGAAGGCCAGGCATGAATATGAAGGCGGTTCTGGATGTGATACTGCGCAATGACCCTTTCGCTGGAGTCGATTGTATCCTTCAGTGTCTTTGAAACTTTGCGAAGTGCAAAGATATCGACAAGGGGTAAAGATTCGATGACTCGGATCCGAAGCTCGACTGGGAGCCGGTGCATCGGATTCGTAGTTGCCTGTCTTCATTCAAGTTAGCCTACAACTATAGGTCTCGACTGAGATTTGTCATAACATACCGATTCATGTTCTCGTGCTGACGTGGAGGGCTGCGGGAATGCAGTACCTAGTTCGATGTTCCAGTTGTACTGGATCAGGTTCAATTTCCACGCATAGATATGAGTGATGATATCGGCTTCAGCGATGACGAGTGAATAATAAAGCACTAGACGTAGAATAAAATCAGGGAGGCAATAGGTCGTGGCTATTTTATAAAAGAAGAGATGACGGTACTAATAGAGACGAGTCTTTGGCAAGCGAACAGATAGGCTCGAACGATCAACGGAGATAAAACTAACTTTGCCGGGATCTTTTGAGTTTAGAGTTGCGACTCTGGTATCAGATAGTTTTGCATAAGATAGCGATTGGCAAAGTCTGAGAACAGATCAGTGCCAATGCCAGCCTCTTTAATACAAGAAGAAAGGCACTTCCAAAGCAAAAAGAAACCAAGATGGGCCCTTTAGAGACTCCGGTGTAGTATTGACTTCGTTCTCGCTTTGCATACGATCCCGCTAGCGTTAACAGCGGCTATTACAAGTCGGAATGTCCCCAGACGGCATTGAATAATGACAACAGATTTCTGAGACGAGAACTTCCCCTGGGAGTGCGCGTTCTAGGAAGAAAATCAGCGCTTTATTCTGGTAACCTGTCGATAAGACAGACCTTGTCCAGGTATTTCTCTTACTTTAAGACAATGAGTATATGATATTAGACTTGGTCATGGAATCAAAGAGTAACGCAATTAGTCATGCCCAGGCACCGGCACTGTTCACGATATAGCTTTGCAGCGATTAATGGAGTATAAATGTATATAGCTAGACAGGATTGTACAAGGCTTCAGTAGAAGTAAAGGCGAGACTGGGAAAGGAAGAAAGGGTAATATATGAGCTATTCGGTTTCTGAACTTCTGGGGAATCACACTATAGGCAACTCCACTTGAACCTAACTAACGCTCTAAATCAAATCAGCATCGAAAGTATTAGAGTAGCGACTATATCCAGAAACGGTTCCCCAGTCTTGTCCGCAGTCAAAGGCCACATGTACTCTCCCTTTTAGAACCTGCTGCAACATCAAATCTTATACTGACGAGATGCAGGCTGCACCTGGCTCGCATAAAGCAGCTTCTGTTCTTACTAGATCCGAACATGACTTTTCGAAACTAGATACAGATTGTACTTGACTCGCAATCTTTTGTCGTGTATGACTGACAGGGGTCCCTTTACCGCAAGGCCGTCAATACGAGGCCCCATGTTCACCAAACAATACAAGACGTCGTGGCGGAGTGGTTAACGCGTCAGACTCGAAATCTGATTCCTTCGGGAGCGCCGGTTCGAATCCGGTCGGCGTCGATTGTTTATTCTTTTGCCTTTTAAAGAGTTCGCGAGTATGTTTTCCGGCCCCATTTTTGGTGCCCGGTTGGTTGCTGTCGATGTTGAAGCGCGGCCCAGCTACCCTAGAGTAGCGGGTCTGTTTTTGGAAAAGTAAATATACGATTTGATGTTTTTAACTGCTCACGTTTGATGCTGCCGTAGATAGGCCCGTAGGTCACCGGCAAAGCACTCTCACTACTCTCTCAGACCTGTCAGTTCCAATTGCTATTATGGGCCTTATTATAGTGACCGCGGCAATGGCCTTTGGTATTGCCGAATACTACCGAGAATGAGGGGGTGGATCTTTGCCGCTGGGGCTTGCATGGCAGACTCTCTGTTCGGATGCAAGGACTTTCAATTCAGTCTTTATCCTGGCCTTATAAACCCTGTTGTTTCAAAGACCTTCAGGCCGTGCAGTTCATCCGTTCCGTATGCGAAACCCCACGTGGAAGCCACTCACAGTCGAGTCTCAGCAGTTGGACTGGACCATTGTCTCTTGGCATCGGGATTCCGGCCAACCGCCGCAACAATGTCTGGCCCTAGGTCCAGGGCTCCTTTCTGTCAATCAGAAGCCTTGTTCTCTGCCTATAGATTTCTAAAGATCAAAGATCTATCAGGTCTTGACGAACAAGATGTTCAGTTTCTCGAGCTCAAAGGCTGTTTCCACGTGCCTCTCCGCCCAATCCAGGAGGAATTCATCTACCAGTACTTTCTATACATTCATCCGTGTTATCCTCTCATAGATGAAGCTCAATTCTGGGACATGTATCTCAACGGAGGTCGTAACAATGGATCAGACAGAACCATGCCGCTCCTCGTCTTCCAAGCAATGCTGTTTGCAAGCTCCGCTGTGAGGCTTTCCAAAGAGCAATTGCTATACAAACTCACTAACTTCATCTCAGTTCGTATCTCCAGCGGTTCTGAAAAACGCCGGATATACGGGGGTAAAAGCGGCACGAAGCATCTTTTATCGACGAGCCAAGGTAGGTGAAAGGACCAAGGCCCTCCGCCGCATCGTTGGTCAATGCTGACATGACTTGCTTTAGCTTCTGTTCGACTTTGGTGTAGAGAGCGATGCGTTCATAAAATCACAAGCGGCGCTGCTCCTGACCTTTGAGTTCTCGGCAGCCGAGCCGCACACTGGAAGTCTTTGGCTCAGCATAGCCATTCAGAATGCTGTGGTCGCGCAAGCCCACATCTTCCAGGCGCCTGGCTCAAATAGAGTACACAAGAAGCGCAATAAGAGACTGTGGTGGTCCCTCTACTGGAGAGATAGAGTGTTGACCTTGGGCCTTCGAAGACCTATGCAGATAACCCCGTCTAGCTTCAACGTCCAACTCGACACCTTCACCTTTGAAGATCTCAAGGATGAGGCTCATCACTCTGTTGTCTACGACCCCAAGACTAAGCGGCATCTAACAGAAATCCTAATCTTCCAGTGCCGACTGGGGGTGCTGCTCACTGAGATACTTGCTATTACATATGGTCCAAGTGCATTTGACCCGACGTATTCTCTCGATCACTTTGAGGAAACCCTCTCCCAGATAAGAACTGCGAAATCCCGATTAGCTCGATGGAAGGAAGATACAGAGGCTGCATTCTATGTATTTCTCGGCGATGGCAGCACCCATCAGTCTCTGTCACTCTTTTCCAGCCAAGTTTACATCTACGCTCAGTAAGTTCATCAAGAAGCCTGAATAATGCTGTCTAACATGGTTGCCAGCGCAGCCCAAATCGCCCTCTGCAACCACGAAGCAATGGTTATTGAGCAACTGCAAAAGGGCGTGACAGTCCTTGACGAGGCAGCACTTAAATGTATCGGAGAAGAGTTGAATCTGGCAACGACACAAACCACCAGGCTAGTAACGCACATTGTGCGACAGGGCCTGACACAACACCTCCCTATTTCCGCGTAAGTAACGCACCATCTCTTTGGCCCTCGGGATCGAATTTATTAACATTTTCGTAGAATAGCGTATATCGCTTTTCCACTTATGCTGAGTTCCTTGGACGATAAACTCTCCACGACTCCTTCTGGATCCCAGCCCGAGCAAGCCGTTTCGCGCTGCCACGCTCAAGCAATGCACTTATCCAGTAAAAGATTTGACGGAGCCGAAGACATCAGCAAAATGATCACACAGATTCTCAACTCGACACCCATACAGTTACCAATTCGACACCCCGGGCAAGAAATTAGCAACCGGGGAGCAGGCGAAAGCAACTTGACGCTTGCTTCACTCCGCAGCTCCGGTCCAACAAAGTCTGGAGCAAGTTTGGACGAGATATTCGTGACTCGTCTCTACCTACGTCTTCGCTGGTCCCTAGATTACGCCCTTATCACTGGCAAACCGCCAATGGAGACGGACCTCCCATCCTATATCCTGCGCGGAGGAACTAGGAAGTTGACACTTGGTCCGGTCAACAGCCTTTCTGCGGCTATGCTGGGAACATCGTACGAGATGCCCACGTTCAGGAATCTCATGAGGCAGGCCCTTGATAGTGAAAACAGAGTGGTTGAAATCGACGACAGGGCAAATCGCGACGGGGGTTCGTCGACGCTCAGTGGAGGGTTGGGAGATACAGTCATGGATGGCGGAGGCAACACTCAGGCTAGAAACGCAGACAGCGTCTTCAGGAATTCATGGGAATATGACCCAATATGGGCAGCAAATCTCTTTGAAGAGATGACTGATGTTCTTTGGGGTTAAAGAAGATACGACCTGATATAACAAATGTCGATACTCATCATGTGTGTTGAACTGGTAGAGTTCGGATTCAACCTGTATTCATTCATCTCAATGCTGAGAGCGTGTGAGCGAATGTTGGTGTCAGAGACGGTGGGTCGACGACAACAAAGCTGCTGGTAAATTTATAATTAGCAGCCTGCATCACATTGCTGACAGGTTCTGTGTGCCAAGTAGACAGCCGGCCTCATCATCGGAGTTGCTGGGCTCGCCGGGCGTTTCACCTCCCGCCTAGAGGCCCTTGATAAACTGTAATCGTATCTGACCTTTGGAACTGACTTGCACGCTCTAGATACCCGGTTTGAAGCTACCACTAAGGATCCAACTACCTGACAAATAGATCAGGCTTTCGGCTGCATGCAGGATGAGGAAGAGCATAGCACGTTCTACCTATTCGGGTATTATTATACTATTTTTGATACTCTCGACTTTTACCGGTTAACAATTGATTCGAACCAACTATAACCTTGGAATATGCGACTACTTCGCAAGCTTGTATCATACTCTATCGAAATGCAAATTCGCTTCATCTCAACAAGCTCTTCCGCTGCCACATCGCGTTTAGCTTTTCAAGGACAGCACCATAGAGAATACTCTGCAACAGCATCAAAGACATCCTCAAATGGCTTTGTAACCTTGGCTCCCCAGTCCTCGATCCGCCATTCGTGGCCCAGCTCGACCCCCAGCAGAAGCTTGCAATACTCCCAATACTCTGGATACCACCCTGCCTGTTCCCAATCAATGATACCCGTAATAGCATAGGAGCCGGGAGATCCCGAAACCATGATATTACCCAAGGTGAGATCTCCATGGGTGAAGTAAATGTTGCCGTGATCGGGAAGCATGCCGCGATACATGTCGGGATGGTCGAGGCCTTGGATAGCCTTTCCTGGTTGAGGGTCTTGACGGGTCGCGATGGCGAATATCCAATCATTGAACTCCTTGATAGTAGACAATGGGCCCTTTTCATCATCGATCCTGAAAAATCTATCCTGAAGCGGCCCCCCGTTCACAGATCCTGTCCGAGAGTTAGTGAGATCTCCAGTAGGTTTCAAAAGACATCCATACCAATGATCTCGGGGGTTTGAGTGAGTCGCCTAAGGGATCCGATGATGTCTCTGAGCTTGGTCTGGAGTGATGTCTTGTCATTTGCGGTCAGGGATGACCAAGCTTGACGCAACGTTTCCCCCGGTACAAGACTCATGTAAATGAATACACGGTCGTCCTGTTTTCTCCAGCCGAAAACTTCTGGCACCGGAATCTCGTCGTTGGGAAAGGCCTTTCGAATTGCCCACATAGTTTGTACTTCCTCCAGGTTTAGGTGACACTCGTAATTGACTTTTACAGCCATGTTGAGCTTCTCGATCTTGATCACGTCGGCCCCACAATCTCCATACTCTTCTAGGAGGAAACTCGGCGATGGAAGCTGTGGCCTGGGGGCATCGCCAGATCGGAAGAAAGAGGAGTCGAGGAAATCCATCTCGGCTTGTGTGATGTCCGGCAGAGCCGAAACATGGATGCACATCCCACGTTCTTGGCTACCAGCAGCCATATCGGGCATCTGCGGCCGGGAACTGAAGAGCAGCGGATGCCGATAGAGAGACAAAAGGTTCGGGCAGGGAGAATGACAATGAAGGGCAATGACCGACTCGAATCGAAGATTAGCCGCCTACTCGACTTGTTATTTTAATTGGTCCAGCGGCTCCACTGGTCGGGCCAGGCTACTAGGCTAATAATAGGTGGCTAACACATGGTTACATAGCTGCAGTAGTCTCAGTGGCTCGTCGATGCAGTCCAAGTGAGATCGTCTCGAGACGCGCCTCGAGGTTGTCTGGGAAAGAAGAAGACCAATCAAGATAAAGTTAAACCGCGACCAACAGAGGCTCGGATACTAGGCCTCTCAATATAAAAGTCACGTTCTTCTCTTGAGATGATGAGACGTACCGTTGAAAGTAAACCACTCGCTCACTATCGATTCTGACGACCCTACACACTATCCGCCACCTGCACTTGTTTTCGTTCTATCTTGGATATACTGGGCTCCGTTATCATGCCGCTCCGCTCTCTATCTTGCCAAGTACAGCGGAGGCCCGAATAAGCGTGCTCATTTTGCCCTCGAGATTAAGAGAAACTATAATGGCCAACTCTCCCAGGAACTAAAGGAGTTGGTTTATCTTGGAAAGATCGATGCGGCAAATCTGTATGACCCCTCTTCAACAAAAATGGTCAAGGAATCTATACCGAGGGGCGTTATCGAGCGTCACGCCGCATCGATTCCTCCACCTCCAAAGGGCCAAAACATACGTGCGCCTATTGATGGGGTAAAGCAATCTGATGAACGACGGGGCGAATCCATCTAGAACACTGACAATGCCTCATTAATGTCACAACCAGGCGATGCCAGGAATGGACGATGGAGGTTTTGACCCTCCTCGCACAACAACAGTTGATTCCCGATGATGCGGTGAGAATTGCAGAGGCTGAGAGAGACCCGCCTACCAAGGGCATCTTCGGATACAAGAATCAGGAGGCTCAGAAATAAGACATTATTTGACAACTGTGTGGCAGGGAGATAGCAAATGGAAACAGAAGATCAAACTGTCTGTGATTCTCAGAATATAGAAGAGTAGCTATTCGGTCGCGTGCTCTATCTCATAAAACATTGACATATTATAGGTATTATCGCGTTCCTCAATAAAGGGTTATTAATTGGATTTAGAAACTCTTTGGTAGAGTGCCGCTTGGGTATCCAAGCAGAAAATAAAATCAGAGTGTAGAATGTTCCGTCCAGTCGACGATCCCTTTATTCCGCAAAAGACTATCGACATATCTAGTATCTTTAGACGCATATGAAAATACATCTAGTTCGGTTTCTTTCTAGTTCCAAGAGTTAATGAAATTCCTTCGCATAGCGGAGTTTCAGTTAGTAACGGCGCCTAGTAATTGTGTCTTTCAACGTGCAGAGTTTCCATATAAGACAGCTTTTTATTACATTCTAGTACATGTCAATAATAGAACATTGAGCTTTTAATCTGGATGATACGAATCTGTTGACTTTACATAAATTTGACAGCCTGATCTTTCGTGTTGCTAATTATTGTCGCATTGGTCGACGTGCAAGACCCATGTAGTTTTATCTGACCGCTGCTTGTACTCTACTCCTATCATACTTGGTTCAGCCGATAGCTGGAGGCATAACTATATTGCTACCTTGCATGGAGGTGGAATTCTGTTCTCTGACTGTGACTGGCCCCCTGCTAGGTCTGCAAACTGCTGGTATAGGCAAACTGTAGGCCTGATAGATACTTTTAACACCTCACTAAACGCCTTCCTGGTAAGCGAACGTTTGAAAAGAAGAGTATTATTAAGTTAGAGGAAATCTAGTCTACTACAGTCTGCAGACTCGGACACATTAGTTTACATCTGGCTCGCCAACAATCGCAACGACCGAGGCAAAGCCTGCATCAATCGTCGGCTTGATCGAAAGCACATTGCCGCAGGGATCCCATCTCGCAACATGAGCGGACTCTTCAGTGCTCTCCTCGATGTTCCCGTCCGGCGCAGCGGGGATGCCAAAGACTCGAACTATACCTCCTCCAGCCTTTGCCTCCTCGAAGTGCTTGTCGATCTGCCTCGCGGCGGCTCCGTCTTGGAACGAGATCTTGAACCCGAGATTTCGCACAATGATCAGGTGGCAAGGGTTGACAAGATTGCGTGATTCCTGCGAAGCACTGTCTTTTAGCTTGTAAAGCCGCCCAGGACTGGGTACGTTCCTGTAAAGTGCCATGTTAGATACCGGTCGAAGGTCTGGCTGCACAGGAAATGTTGAAGGCCGAAAGACAGAGAAACTCACCAGTCGCCTGTGTGAACAGGAATCGATTGGATCTCATCATACGAGAATTGGATATCCAATTTCTTCTCGTTGTCGACATTGTTGAGGGTTAAAGCGTGTTCAGACCGGCCTTTTTGGGGACTAAACGAAATCCAGGGCGTAAACTCATGCCCCTCAGTTACGGTGTGACCGAAATCCGAGTCGTTGACATTTTTGCCATCAGCAACGTTGATCTGGATCGAGGACTCTCCATCGCCGACGCCCTCAATCCAGTGTTCGATCCTGGAGGAGTATTCCATATGAGTAGTCTCGGGGACGTATGTGACGCCATGCGGCAGCTTGTTGGCCTTGAGAAGTCCTCGCGTTACATTAGCAGAAGCCCTGCAGGCTGGCATGTTGATCCTAGGCAGTGTCAGATACGCAGCCAAGTAGAGCAAGGATGGGGTGCCGGAAGCCATACCCTGGAACCGAAACTCCCGAGAACTGAGCTTGGAAGATCTTCCGAAAGTCTCGGACTAGCTGTTCGGCTACAGGTCCGCCAGCTTGTTGGACGGTAGCTTGGTAGCGGGACGCCATCATCTCGGCTTTCTTTTGGGCATTGATAAACCCAGGAGCGTTCATTTGCGACCATTCATAAAAGTGAAGGTCGTCGATGATGCCCATTTCTTCTTGCTCCTCAAAGCTTGCCAAGGCTCGCTCGCGCTCTTGAGATAGCTGGGCGAGAATACGGAAGAAGTCCTGGCCTATCATGCGGATTTGCATCTCTAGGCCTGGACTGCAATTTCCACCCTAGGTCCTGTAAGCACAAAGCAATTACCGGCTGTGTCGAGTTTCACTTACGAGATTAACCGACTGGAGGTACCTGGGTTGAACTTAGCTGAGATCCTTTATCGCCGATCACGACCACTCCACTTACTCGAGTAAACCTCCAACATAGGTCTTCTTGGTGGAAGGGTCGAAAAACAAGTCGTCCGCCTGCAAGAGATTGTCGATTATGGCATCGATTCCATAGTTGGTATAGGCAGGATCGATGTCGGGCGATGCGACTGGTGCTTTCTGGGCCTTCTTGGTGAAGAACAGGGCTGGCTTATGGCCGGGGAGGCCACCAACAGAATTCTGCACTGCCTTACAGTAGGCCAGCCACAGGTGCCTGTCCACTTGGTTGCTGGACATGTTTGGAAGATTAGGATCAACGACCAATGAATCGTGGTAAAACAAGCTGAGGTCTGAGGTCTGAGGTGAGAAGTAGGTAGTTTAGTCGAGGACGCCGTACACCGAAGAGCTACAGCAGTATTTATATCTCCCGGGACGACCAGCCATGCTGCTTTCACATGGGCCCCGTCACTGCAGCCAGCATTGCTACCTGTCTTGGGTTAGAAGATCGCCAGCAGAGATCTAGTTCCACAAGGCTCCGGAACGGGGACACAGGTTAGTAGCCCAAACTCTGAGGCATCTAAGCTTCCCGCATCAATAGCTTTACCCAATTCAGCACGCTAGGGAATTAACTCGTATATCGTGGCTGACGTGGAGGCTAGAACATGTCCTAGCTCTTGGGGATCCAGCACTCGGAAAACGGGAAAAGCACGAAAGGATCCAAATCCGTACACACGCATACCCAAAGGCAACTGAGCTACGACCATCACCTAGTGGCCACCTACGTTTGTTTACTGCCCCTCAATTCCCTTGTCCAAGCCTCGGTTGCTTGCTTTTTCTTTGGTTGTAGCTAGACTGGACGTATTCCAAGATGATCTCGCAATGAGATCATCTGTGGGCTGAAGCAGAGTGTTGGGAACTCACAAACAGGGAATCGCAATGCTGGCCCGAGAACGCCATGGGCAATGATTGGAAATACCTAGAAAATAATCTGAAATGGATATCGGCGAGATAAGGTTGCCTGAATTGACGTCACTAGGGACCAGAGCCGAGAATTATTAAGTTCCGGCTTGAGAGCCATCCGCCATCATTCCTCGACCTGCTAATTGCCCCGCACACGCACAACCATCACCTCGTTAACAGTAGAGGTAGAATGCCACAGAGAAACATGGCTGAACGGAAAAGTTCCAGTATCTGCCAGAATCACATACACATGCAGGGACACGGGACGAGATCTGGAGCAGCTGGGGCATATCTTGCTTGGGGGGGCATGCCAAGATCCCAACATTTAGCACCAAATCCGGGGGCTAGAACCCGAGAGATGGAGACCGAATAACCCGAGAACCCGGTGAAGGGAGAGTTGCGGCTCACAGACCGAAAAGAGAAAGCGTCTCAACTCATCCACAAGTGTCATCATGCATTGTGAAGTCGGGTCTCACCTTTCCGGTAATAACTGTTATTGGATATCCTTACTTGCCTTCAGAGTTATCCGCTAGCTACGGGCCGAACCTAGGTCCACGTGTATTCTAGGGTGGGCGAAACCTGTTATTCTAGTCCTTTGACTTTATTAATGGCTCGACGCTCTTTGCTCGCTGCAAGTAGCATACTACTCTATAGAATCCGGGCAAGATTTCTCCACGTTATTGGCTGTCAAGGTAATCCCAAGTTATCGCGCTGATAGGTACCCTACGTTTCGGCGGTTGGGTTCAAAAGCCGAAGAAGGACTTTACGCCATCTATGATTAGCTCATGATATGTATTTTCTTCTACCACCAAACCGACTTTCCATTTGTCCCTTCATCCAGCCAAGACAATAACGAGAACGACCAGCAAATACCTACGATCCGTTGGATTTAATGAACGCGCTTAGTAAATATCTTCATCTTGACTTCGAATATCGCGAGAAGATTTGCAGATTACAGCTTTGTGTCTTGTGCTGAATCAAACTAAAGACGACAGGATATAGGACTGGTAAATCTTAGTAAACCTTCTTCAGCGACCAGGGGATTTAAACTCACGAGATCGTGCCAGGCGATTCCAGCATACTCGGACTCACTCTTGCCGTAGTGTTCAAAGCCGAGCTTCTTGTAATACGGAACCAAGTGGTCGTACGTCAAGATCGAGATTCTGTCCGCCTCGTCGGCCTTCTTCATCTGGTCGACATATGACTTTGTGATAGCTTTGCCGAAACCGGATCTCTGGTAGTCTGGCGATACTGCAAGGGCATGCAGGGCAATAGTTCTGCCGTTCTTTTTGTGGCCAACGTCGTAGTCGCCTTGAGGGGCAGCCTTCCAGTTGGGCGGACAAGCCATATCCTCATCCCTCACAACCGCGTTCGTCGATTTGGTAGAGATTACATGAGCGATCAACACATCTTCATCATTGGAAGATGCATCCGAAAGGACGGGGATGTTGTCCGGCGCCCGTGAAGGCATCTCTTCTCCGGCGCGGAGGAAAAGACCAACGCAGAGCTGTGGGCATACAGTCAAGCGGTATTCGATCTGTCGAAGATTGGTTAGATCAGTCGCCACAGCAAGTTCATGAGGATAGCTTGTGAGAGAATCAGATTAGGGTGATTAACAGAAGAGATGTTGCAGAACGTGTCCCTACCTTCTCTCGGGTAGCTGCCTCTGCGGGGGGAAATGCCGCAGTCTCAACTTTCAAGGAGCGGTCAAGATCGCTAATGCTTAGGGGTCGAATGTAAAGTGCCATTATGAGTTTGAGAATGTATTTCGATATGGTTCGAGAGTATGCAAGGGGGTTATTATAAGCGTATATCAGACACGTCTGAGGGGTTACAGGACCGATGCTAGTGGGCCATGGACATGCTTTATACTTTTCAGCTGGCGGGCTCCAATTTTTAGCCCATCATTGGATCTTGGTTAACATGGCAGAAGTTGTGGTGGAGACGTAATAATGGATGCTTGGCTAAGAAACGTCCGGCGAAGCAAGGTAGCTCCTGATGGCTATATTAATAAATCTATCCGCTAGGGAAAATTCCACAAGATCTCACGGCGAATTCTTGCTAAAGCTAAGGATTTTATAGTTGCGCTAGACTTTGCTAGAGTCAAGTTAGGTCAAAATATGTAAGACGACTTCTATTTTCAGTCCCCTACAGCGTCTAAGAAAGAGTTTGAGACGCCTTAAATATCTGCTATAGCACTATCACCTGTAAAGATAGCTATCTAGCCAGTAATAGACATCTGTAATCAAATATAGACCTATACTAGCATTTATAAAAGAAGCACCCTTGTGAACTTGGCACATCTGTACCATCCTTCTACACCTTTTCCAAGGCGACGTCCATTACAAAATCAGCCGCGTAATTGGTTTAGTGGTAAAATTCTCCGTTGCCATTCGAGCAGCGTCGGGGAGCCCTGGGTTCGATTCCCAGATTACGCAATAATAAGGTCTCATGCCTTGAGTCTATCTTTTTGTCGTGTCTTGTTTTTACTCTTCGCGGAGTTGTTCTAGTCCCTGCAGTACTTGATGCTGTGTAACCACTGTAAAAGTCGTATCTATACAACGTGCCAGATGCAAGGCTATGCTATCTCTTTTAAACACCTTGTGTTGACAGCCCGTACCTTCTAGGCCCTTGTTCTGAATTCTCTTTGCTTCCCTTTTAACTGAACTAGCTATTACTCACAAATAGGTTTATAGTTTCCAACGGCCATGAAGTGCATCCACTGCAGAGTCATCCACCTTCGGAAGTATTCGATTAGCGATACTAGAGGCAAAGTTGACGGGATCAAAGTAGTGATCAAGCCAACATTGTGTCTATAGACTTTGCAAGTGGTCGCGAAAGCTTGGCCTTCTGGGACTGTGGAAGAGAGAACAGAATCAAAGCTATGAGTTGGAACACGAGGCACGCTCCCACCAGGCACAAGAGATAAATCTCCTTTGACCATGGAGCCTTGAGCTTGATAATAATGAAGAGCAAGAGGCAACATGGGGAGAGAAGAGACATTAGGTACATGCCGTTAGTATCGTAAGATGAAAGGGAAGTCATGTTTTGCCAATTGTGTGAGGTATATAGATATCTGCCATGGAAGAACCTTTGAAGGAAGTATCCGACTCTTATTTATACTTGGGATTCAAGTACGCTGGGTCAAAAGACTCCACCACTCTAGATAACGCATGAATAATGGTACAAATTGAAGTATATCTCAGCTACCATTCTCTTCCTAACTCTACACCATTCTCTTCCTAACTCTACTAAAAATAAAACAGTCTAAATCATTCAAGTGGTCATTGAACGCGGATAGGCCAAGGCCCTCTGAGAGCTCAGTCTTAGTTACAATTAAGCAATAGGCGCTTGTCTACATCGCAAATAAGTTATTCTGGCATTTGATACGCTATAGAGCGCCACCCTGCTTAATTGGGCTATTATATTAATCAGTAAATGGTCCCTCTCCTTCCTCCCAGACTTTCCCCTTAAGCACCAAACATTCACGACTCATGTATATCACGATCATTTAACCCAGCGCAACCTCTTTTCTTCTCTCTATTGTTTTGAATCGTATTTACTAGAAAATAGTACCCTATGATTTTATCGCGCAACGAGACATTCGGGACGAGCGATTGGCATTTGCTCGCAAGCTAATCGATGAGACAGATGCTATTTATTATGTCATTTATTGACGAAGAACTAGGATGGAATGGGATAGCGAAGTACGTTGCATTTTTCAAGGGCTTATTTAACATTAGCCTAGCTATAAAACGCGGGGAAGGCGGTGAGCATATCATTATTCGTTTCCCAGTACCACTAGTGGAAACATATATGGGCCGTAGAGAGACGAGAAAGTCAAGAATGAGGTAATAGCTATGAAATTCATCCGCGAACACACCAGCATACTCCCCACCGTGCGTCACTAGGGCGTCACTGAGAAGAGCCCGCAGTAGTTGGGGCCGTTTATTATCATAGATTTTATTAAGGGGGACGACCTGAGCGATTATCTATGACAACCTACGGAGAATATAGAAGATACTAGTGTTCTAGATCTAAATATTAACGAGGAAAAGCTCGATGCAGATTGCTGGCTTTATGCTAGAGCTCTCGCGCATTGGTGCTATCTCCCAAGATGCAATGTCTAAGTGGGCTGTCACTGGGCGACCCCTGACGTACAATATGAATGAACTGGTCACACTCGGTGGCTATCCTGCTGACCAGTTCGCTTTGATGACGTCGTTTGATCGCGTCAGTGACTTCTTCTTGCGCGCACAGTCCTTCCAGACACATCTCGAGGCGCAGCGCAATATTGCTGGTGATAACGAAGATCTCGCATGGGAACAGTTCATTGCGCACCGCTGCTTTGCCGAGCTGGTTCCTACTCATATCCAAGGCAACGATAGACCCTTCCGGCTCTTCTATAACGATTTAAGGCCTATAAACATGCTTGTCAATCCCGAGACGCTTCAGATTACCGCCGTCCTCGACCTCGAGTTTACTAACGCGATGCCGGCCCAGTTCGATGCTTATCGTAAGGAGAGGGAAAGTGATGAGCGCTTCGATAAATAAGTAGTACCTATAGAGCAAATTAGGATTGATATGCTTAGGAGTATAAGTCAAGGGGTTTCAGAATCTACTAGCGATGTGACATATGTCTGCAATGCTATCACGCTGCTAGCACCTGTGGATCTTTTTCGGCTTCCTGAAAAAACGCCCTTATCCAACATGGATAACCACAGGCTCAAGCTCTATTTGCGAGCCTCTTGGTTAATGTCGTACTAAATATAAGCCCTGTGTGCTCTAAACCCAGAATCGAGGTAGCAGTCTTTGGAAATCCGGGTACTTGATAATAGATCTAGAAAAACAGGTAGATTGATTTCAGCATGAAGCCCCTCGGGTTCGCGTCCTCTAACTAGTGTATGCACTATCCTCGCTAGATTGATATCTTGTTGCCCGGATAAACGGACCTCTGTCTCGCTTGTTTAAGCATCTAGTGATGAATACCGTACCAGCCGCCATGACGACATCGAGATCCGGCTGGAAACTAAAGAATATTGGTGCTCTAAGCCCTCTTGTAGTTAATCAATGATGTTTGCAGGATCCATATCGTTGATCCTTGCCACCAGTGGGTCGTCAGATCGAACGAGACATAGGCCAAGGAATATAGATTCGTGTCATAGCAGTCCTGTTATATCTGACGTTTGCGAAAACATCTGAACTATTCTAGTTGCGCGGCTAACTTGCAACGCCTGCAGACCTGCTTGCATTTTGGCAAAGCGATCTATTAAATCATGCATTTGATGGTGAATTGTTGCTAGCGAAAGAATCCCTCGTATGTTGCCCTCCTATTCTTTGATCATATATCGTCATTATCGCCCAGGTCCCCGAGAAGCAGTCGTCCTTTCGGGTCATTGCCTATCCCCGGCATCTGTCTGTCATTGAGATCGCATGAATTTGTCGGCGTTATTTCAGAACATGCCAAACCCGGCTCCTACGTCTCAGGTTGCCGCGTATTAGTCGGATCGCGTTGACGCAAAGTCATGCATGTGCGCCGTGCCCTTGCAAAATTCAAACAGCAGGACGGAAGACTCGCATCTACAGAACTACCAAACAGAGTTAGTAAAAATCAGCATCATAATTGGGCGACTGGGGCTCTGGGTAGAGGCTTTTCCGTCTGCCGGTAGCGGTACCCTGGAAGATATACTCTTTGCCATCTTCGGAGAAAGTGAACTACGCGTCTCTGTCGACTCGAGCCATATGACTATCGCATCCCTGTGATGGATAACCTCATCGAGGTTCAGACATCTGACCAAACCCCGTGAGACTACGTGGCATACTGTGCAGCCGAAGCTGGCTTCACGCTGCCAGGGTGTAGGTAGACTTGGCGCGTAGCCTTCGGGCTCCACCAAAGCCGACAGAAAAGGAGAAAAGGAAATACATGCCGTTACCTGGTCTTGGGTTCGAGAGCCAAATCGCATAACATGTCTCCATGTTCCACTTGGCGCAAGACATCATGTATATTGGTTTCTTGTCGTAGAATTTCGAGGATCATTCTTGCTTCGTCCTGATCTCGTGATCGTAGCAGATGAACGAGTCGCTTGAATGCCACTGACTCGCTCTCGAGGTCTTCGTATTTTCGTCGAAGCTCGCGGTGTTTCGCCCCGTCTTTGTAGATACATTCAAGGCCGGTTCTGGCACAGGCCGTACATCGAGGTCGGTCACCGTTACACTACAAGCCATTAGAACACGATCGTGGTCACTTGGAGAGTCGGATTCGAGGAACTTGCTCTAGATTTTCGCTTCCGACAGCTTTCGCAGGCGACCGAGACGCCCACCCGTGGCAGCCGGGGCAGAGGAGTTGACAGAGATGACGCCGAAGAGGAAGACGGCGAGCCAGGATCTACTCGAGGGAGTAGGGGACGATGATGGGGCGGACTGCCTCGAGACATGTTCAGAATTCTGGTGGGCTTCCGGCCTTCCACTCCAATGAGTTGGTCTGCCGCCAGATCCGAGGGGGGTTTTGAAGTTTGAAGGTGGAAAGCTGGGTGGCGTTATCGCGCCCTGAAGGGATACCATCGAGAAGAGGGGGCTCCAGGGGGGAACTACAAAACTCCGAGAAAGTAAGGAATCGCTTGGACTGATACGCCCTGAATACCTTCGGCAACGGGCCTGATTTTCTTCTAGGCTGACGAATTGGGTCCTTGAGTTGGTATGAGCGGACGAGAGCTCCGCGTTGGCTGATTGGGCACAGTGATAATAACGTAAGTTAACCGTCATAATGGTCACATGGCGTTTCCAATTCGGCACCGGGGATCGAGATTTGCTCGATGGATCACAATGGCAATCTATCATCGAGATTTACGGTATATTGTACCGTTGAGTTCCTGGTAAATGATTGGGTATCCCAGTCGGCTGTGGTCAGGGGGTCAACCCAATCAGGATGGTCCGCCCCTCTGGCTGGCCCGTCTTTTCTTACTGTACTTCTATCTTGCGCCCGAAAAGATAGAATGCTTCCATCTCCTGAAACAGCCTGTGAAGGGTGCGAATAGTGAGACATAACGCTGGGCAAGGCAACGATGACCCGAAGACTGTTTATGTGGTACCAACCCAACCTCGTGACTGCAAGTACGCAGGGAAGCTTTCATGTGGCCCAGCAAGCTTGGCAGTAGGTCCTCAAATTTGGATTAGAATCTAGAAATATGTTTCCTCTTCTTTTCAACTCCTTGGTATACCATTTTCTTTCTTTTATACGTACTTTTGCTCGCACGTCTCTGCTGCATATTGCACAATCTATCTCCCCCAGATTCCCACTGAACTAAGCATATAATAACCTAAGCCGTCTCTTTTCTCCGTTTCTCTTCGTATGCTTTGCGGCCCTCTTCCTTCAACTGAGAGTCGTCTGGCCTCGCTAGGTCAACTTGAGGCATAAGTATAAAGGCCAAGATAAATGCCAGTACTGCTATCGCTGCACCGATGAGGAAGATGACTCGGAATCCCTTCCTGTAAGCGGGAATGAGGACGGCGCGAATCCTGTCAGCTTCACTTGGCGAGACTGTATCCAGAAACGACTGTGGGTTACCCAGAAGCGTCTTGGACTCTTGGCTGTCGAGATCTAGGGCAGAGAGGGAGTTGGCTAGAATATTATTACTGGAAGATGGAGTCAGTCGGCGTATCCCTGAGATGGCTTCCTCACTAACAGGACTGTTCCGCAGACTGCGAGACCCAGTGTCGACCCTAGGTTTCTTACGAAGCTGTTAGGTATTGTTAGCTCATTACTAAGAAAGAGTAGTCCGTGGAATTAGAACCTACTTCCTGAACGACGTGACAACAGCCATATCACGCCTCTCGACTCCTGCCTGCGTAGCGATGAGCGCTCTATAGTATGTTCAGTCTCGGAAGCCATTAACCTTTCACTGGGACACTCACGGTTGTAGTGTGTTTCCAACTCCGACTCCAATGAGAATTGAATAGCCAATCTGTTTTCCGACACCAGTGTGTTCATCCAAAGTCGACATCAAACCAAGCCCAACAGCCCAGCACATCCACCCAAAAAGGATACACTCGCGGTATCGACCGACCCAATGCACAATTAGACCGGAAAGCGTGCTGCTCGCTGTTTGCAGAAGAGTGATTGGTAGCAGCATGGCACCTGCTTTCGTAGCCGAGTAGCCGTATACAAGCTGGTAGAACGAAGGCACATAGTAAACTTGCATGACAAAGTTCCAGCCGTTGATGGCCATAGTCAAGCACGCCCCGTTGACGATCTTGGACTTGAAGATGTGTACTATAGTCGAACAGGTTAGATATTCATTTCAAGCGCCCGAATCAAGACGGGAGCACTCACGGGGTATCAATGGATACTTGGGGCCCTTCCACTGCCAGAAGATGAAAGCAATCGAGACTGCTGTGCCGACTGTCAGAGTTACAATAACCTGCACCGAGTTCCACGAAAACTCCTTTCCACCCCAGGTCAAGCCGAGAATGAAGACGGTCATTCCGGCCAAAGCGAGAAAGATTCCTAGAAAGTCAACTGCCTTGAGTTTCCTGACCTAGAGTTAGCAAGTACTCCCAGTTCCAGAGCCAGAAGGAGGAGAGACAAAACTGACAACTTCCAGTCTCCTTCCACCTTTTTCAGCGGCATGAAGAACAATACACAGATGGTTGTGAACAAGGTGAGCGGTAGTTGCATACGAAAGATCCAACGCCATGAATCATCCGACTTTGAAGACAGGGTTCCTCCTACGACCGGGCCGATGCCATTGGCGAGAGCAACAACTGCACCCTAATTTGAGCGTCAATTAGCCTTGATATGGCGTCCACAGCTCTTCTCAACTTACCAGAATACCTTGGTACTTGCCCCTCTCTCGTAATGGGACAACATCACTGACGATTAGCTGCGCGACAGTCATGAGGCCGCCTCCTCCAATACCGGTGAAGGCGCGAAAGATGGTGAGTTGCAACACAGACTCAGCAAGGGATGAAGCCAAAGATCCGACAAAGAAGATGGCAAGCCCGGTCAAGAGAATGATCTTGCGAGACCAGATATCGGAGAGTCGTCCATACATGAGTTGCCCAACCGTGGAAGTTCTAGGACGCCCGTCAGCAGTTACTACCAAACAACGGCTGGGGATACTCACATGAAGTAACCACTGGCTATCCATGAGACCTCCGCTGTTGATCCCAACGCGTTTCCTATGATGTACAAGCTGGTTGCCAACATCGTCTGGTCCATCAACGCCAGAAGGTCTACGCTTGCACATGCCAAAAAGATCTAATAAATCAGTCATAGAAAGCCCGAGGTGGGGGATATGGCACCGTCTTACTGTAATGATAGCTCTCTTGGGTACGTAGTTTGTTTGCTCGGTGAACTGGTGAGTCTTTGCATCGTTGGAGCCTCCGTCGGCTACAATCGATCTCGTCGGACCCAAGGTGCTGCTCATCGCAGCTACGTCGTTTGGCCCGCTGCCCGACACAACTTCGGTAGGCATCATGTAGATGGCCACGAAAGCTGAACGAGAACTAGAAGTGTGTGGCTCGTTCCGCGACCAGATGTTTTGAATCACAGCCACCGGTTTATTCTAGAGGCGTAATCAACAAGCGCATCCAGATAGATATTCTGACGTTGAAGATGACTGTGCGATCCTCGGTTCAACTTAGTTCAACTCCTTTTCCCGAATTACTCCGGGATCGACCGGATGACGAGAACCCGTCTAGTTGATACGAAAGGGGAAGAAAAGCACAAGCAAAGCCTGCAGATAAACAGATCAACTGCCGGGAAATTACCCCGCGTGGCTCAAAATGATACCATACTATACTACGTACGTGGTGCAAACTCCCTTGTCTGAACCAGGGGTTTGAGATCAGCATTCCACGATGCCGGACAGCCGGCCTACTTTATTAAATTATCGACGAGGGATGCAATGATTTAATTCTCCGGAGATCGGAGTAGAGCCAAGTTTGAGAGTTGGAGTCTCCGTGGTTGTACCTTGCTGTGCCGGTCATTACTGCAATCTACCTAGCTCGAGGTTGATCAAGCAAGTTTGAGCACTTTTGCGAGAATACGCCATCAACCTGCTCATTGATATATCCCCTGCGAGTATTCATTGATCTTTGATTTAGACGATGATCTGAAGATTTGCAAGACTCGGCCAAAATATCGCAGCGCATTCAGCCAGCCTCGGCCTTTAAACCATCAAGGTTCGTCTAGAACAAACAAACAAACCGGATCCCAGATGACGGTAACATACCGCGCATCCCGACTTGCTTCCTGTAATAAGCGACGCCTATCAGGGTCCTTTTTTCAGCCGATGTTGTGCGTGCAGGGACAGGGGTGACAAGAGTTTACTACATACCTTGACAACAACACTCAGCTCGCTTGAAGCCATGTTACATGAGGGGATCGGCATTGCAAATCATTACATATACGCAAGCAAGGAGTCAACTCTACTCCTGCGAGTAACATCTCATCTATCTCTTACATAAAGTTTTACTACCTTGATAGCCAGCATCATCGACGCTTCACGTGTCTACTTGCTCCGGCTTGGACTCCCGACACATCATCAAGTCAACTTTCCATGGCCCTTTTAAACACATATTCTAGACCATACTGCCGCATACAGATACAGGCACGAATACACTGCCAATTTAGAAATATCCGATCATCCCAGGCCCCAAAACTGGGCACACTACGTTGTAGTCATGACGAGCCACTATCCCCATTCGCCTTACCCAGGGTATCATTATCGCGCCCACTTCCCTTCCCGTTGAACGACGATGATCTTAGCGCCCGGATGTTGTCTTGTGGGCCATTGATGTTCTGATTGGTATAGAAAACCTGTTTGAAGGGAAGTGTGTTGTTCGTTGCCAGACATCCCGCGCTTTGTATGCGGAGGCCGAACGATTCCCACTGCAACGTGATAGATTGTTTTGATCAAGGGGACTGTCCCAAGTCCCTGGTAAATACGGGGCACTGAGCTTATATACCTGCCTCCTCGCCTCCGCCTGTCCTACCTCTTACATTGACTTTGGCTTATTGCGTTTGCCCGTTCACTTCGTCTAGGTATATCACAACAGACAACATGACGAACCCTAATCCACTCAACATCTACAAGGGGCCAGACTCTGTCTCGAAATACTTTGATCCCGAATCGTCGCCTCCACTTCCTCTGGTCGAGATTCCCGACTCTCTCAATCCCTATCGACGCGATGGCGTCAGGGTCTATGCCAAGATGATGACAATGCATCCCGCAAACAACGTCAAGTCTATGCCAGGTATAGACACTCTGTCATCTCACACCATCTCAATTCTCTTATGTAACATGGATATTAGCTTTGAACCTTCTGCAAAACTGCGTGGTTCCCGGAAAGACAAAGACTGTAGTTGAATACAGTTCCGGATCAACAGTGTTATCCATGTCACTCATTGCTCGCGCAATTCATGGTATCGATGACATTCGGGCATTCTTGAGCAATAAGACCAGCACGGCTAAGCTCCAGCTTATGCAATTCTTCGGCATTGACATGTCAGTTATTCGGAAAACACCCCAAGTCCATACTACATACTCACGTATACTCGACAGAACCCTCTTTGGTGGCCCATCGCAGCCAGAGCCCGTTGATGAACGCGGTGGCATCAGAGCGGCCCAAAAGCTAGCTCAGGACTCCGACACTGTGATAAATCCTAATCAATACGAGAACGATCTCGTAGGTCTCAACGTACTGTGTTGTAATCCCCCGATCAATGCTTACGCTAGATCAGAACTGGAATTCCCATGTCAAATGGACTGGACCTCAGATCCTCGAGCAACTACCGGAGATCAACTTGATCTGCGCCGGAATGGGCACTTCAGGTCAGCTTGAAATCTAGACCATACAGCTCCGCAGTTACTCACATATCTCAGGAACAATGACTGGGCTCGGCACTTATTTCAAAGGCGCCAAGCCATCTGTATACCGACTGGGGTGAGTTTGCCTATCCAGCCTGTATATCAACAAACTAGGTGAAGACTACATGCTGACTTGTAGCCAGAGTGTGTACTGCGGCAGGGGATCGCGTTCCCGGACCTCGATCTTTTGCCCTCATGTCGCCTGTCCAGTTTCCTTGGAAACAGGCGATAGACCACGTTGAAGAGGTCGACTCTCACAACTCGTACGCAATGTCACTGGAGCTCTGTCGCTATGGCATCGTCTGTGGGCCATCTTCTGGCTTTAACCTGAGAGGGCTTTTCCAGCTCATTGAGAAGCGCAAGACTGAAGGCACCCTTTCCGACTTGATGGGCCCTGATGGCACACTTCACTGCGTCTTCCTGTGCTGCGACTTGCCTTACCAGTACATCAGCGAGTACTTTGATAAGCTCGGTGACAGTTACTTCCCGTCAATCAAGAATGAGGTGCGTCGATATGTCAACTGATGGTTGATTAGCCTCGAGTTATTAACTCGATTTCTAGGATCTGCTCAAGGTCGATCTGTACCGATACGATGAGAAGTGGGAGAAGCCTGCCTCCGAGATTCTCGACGCGTTCTTCGATATTGACCGAGCTGCACTTCTCGAAATAGTGCTATCTGGTCCTACCAGCGGAATTATGAGCACTGTGGAGTTACGGAACATTCTACTCCCGACGCAGAACACAACGGTTATCGATCTCCGCCAGCCGCCCGACTATGAAGCCTTCCATCTTCCAGGTTCCGTCAACATGCCGTTCGCTCAAGAGTCTACACCGAGCCCATTTTATGATCCCAAGGTTCTCGAGTCCTTGTGGCGGAGACTAGAGGAAACATTCAAGTCTCCCAGCGAGGACCTCCAGGCTCTGCTCCAGAACAAGCGCATTCTCCTCACCTGCTACGACGGTGATAGCTCACGCGTTGCTACTAGTGTGTTGCGGGCCAAGGGGTACGGGGCTGAGAGTATCAGGGGAGGTTTCTTGGCGCTGAGAAAGATGAGACCAGACTCGAATCAGGCCACGTTGAGCGGCAACCGGGAAACCTCGCCTTGGATGGAGTTGACACGGGAGAACTTTGGTGTTGGCTCTTCACAGTCCGCTTCGGTTTCACTTTGAGTTAGACTCGCTGCAAGTAGAAAGGGTTTAGCTATAAAGGAGGCTCGTCGGATCCGGTGAGGCGAAGGATAGAGATTACCCTATACGATATTTAGAAGCCACAAAATCAGTTAAACGAGCGTAGGAAAACATACATTGACTTTGACAGCACTGATAGCTGGGTAAAAGACTGCCCTGTTTCAAGTGACTGATTGACGGGCTCAGGGGCTGCAAGGTTCCACCATGGACGTCTCGACCTCGCAAGGTTCAATGTGTCATTCATTGATCTTGACTTGCCAGGATGCCCTGAGTTCCGATCAAATGCCAAGACGAGGCTAAGAGAGGCTAACTTATAAGAGAGTTGACTGCTTTGGGAATCAAGTGGCGCGAGAAAGTAGCTTAGCTAGGGCTGAGCCGTGGCGCTTCACTCCGCAAACTACTAATCGTCATTGACTTGGTTGGATTATCTTGTGGCATGGGGTATTGTGCTGGAGCTTGCAAAGCCAAAGCCCGCGAAAATGGTCTTCACTTGCGTGCGTTTCTCTGCACGGATTCGTGTGTTGTCAAGCAGGAGACTCGATCTAACGTGAAATCTGGTCTCGAATTGGTTGAGGAATTTGGTTTCATGGTTAGCTACTAACTCATTCAAACAGCAAAGGTTGATTAGTTGCAATTGTGAAACGAGGCTTATATGACCCGTTATTGAGACTAAACCGAGTCGATACATACAGGCTTCAGACTAGGCACACGGGGTGCCCATTCCAATGTAGTCCGCATTGACTCCCATAAGGCGCCGTTGTGACCCTTAAAGGTATGCTGATCTAGAAAACGACGCTCAACAAGGACAAGGAAATAAAGAAATGGCAAGATCTGAACTGATAACCAAAAGTCCCAGGCCAAGTTAATGCTTTGATGACTCGATTGTGGTCGTTGTTGTCTTGGTGATGCCACGGGGATTCCCATATGCAAACCTATTCGCGCTCTCGTCGCTCACCTTGGCATCGCATTCGGTCAATATGGTCGTCTTGTGTATGTTGTCTGATGGAGCCGTGGCGCGGTCGCGAAGCTCATATTCAGCGATGCTGGCGTTGATGGCCCTTTGACTGCTTGCCTCGTCTCCAGTGTCGTCGCCTCGTCGATCACTCCCCAAGCGGTTCCAGTTGCTACCGCTCCGAAGCGTGCCGCGGCCGTAGCTGTTGGGACCCGTGTTGGGCGTATGTCTCGAGTTCTTGCCGTAATAGCTGCCGAGGTATTGCTTGAACAGAGGCCGCAGGGAAGGCAAGGTGCCGCCGACAATGCCAACGTTCAACTCCACGACCGCCCAGATGATGATGTAGCGCGAGTCCCACAGGACGTCCCCATACTTGCCATAGTTGGCCAAGTAGCAGACCTTTATGATGGCGGCGGCGCTGACAAACACACCAAGGCTCAGGATCCCAAGAAGTGAAAGTCGAGTGCGGAGGTGGACGTTGAGGTTCCAGAGCATTGGCAGCGGAATGACAATGGCGAACAGGAAGTCGGTCGTGATGTTGAGCGCAGAATTGGTATACAAGAGGGCTGTAATCGTTGGCAGGGTCCAGCACTGGCGTGTCACGTCGTCTCTCCATAGTACGCGAAGGTCTTTACACTGCAATAACAGGGTCTGCCGAGAACAAATTAGATTAGCAAGCGCCAGAGGTGGCACAAGTTGCGCTGACTTACAAATAAGCAACTGATTGTGTACACAGCCATGAAAATCATGATGCCGAGAATCAGACGGCGATAGAACTTGGTCGAGGCGATTCGCATCAGCGCGCAACCGACAGACAGTTTCACCACGCAGATGGCAATCAGAAATATCGGCTGGCTAAGGAAGTTGAGCTTCTTTCCCACCATGTAGGTCTCCCAGTCGATGTCTCCGGCATGTTTCCCGACGCCGTATGCCACCTGGACATATATGAGGATTTGGCCGGCCCAGGACAAAACCATTGCTGCAACCATGAAGCCATCCTGCAACAAGTCAGCTCTGCTATGCGACAGGTTCCCAGCCAGAAAGTAGGACCAAGGAGGCCGTGAAACACGGTCGGGGGATTGGCAGACTCACATCCCAGCCGATGTTGCGAATCATGGAGAGTCGCACGTATAGACGAGCAACTACTGCGATTGTCGCTAGAGCGACGACGACGCTTGTTGCTGCGATGATTTCAGGCCCTGCGTTCTCGTTTGGGTTCGATGGCAATGGCGGCGGCTCCATGGTGGCGATGTATTCGTAGATGCTGCCCAAGACTTCAGATAACGGAGGGCGCGACGACTCGGGGATTATAAGACAGACATGCAGAGGGTCCGATCACCCGCCACGTCATAAAACTACCCAAGGAGCTAGATGAAGTTGACAGGGGATGGGATCTATCAGGCTCGGGGGCTAACAACAGGTCCGCCGGGACCTCAAGCCGGGCTTGGTAAAATTCCAAAGACCTCACCAGGCACACGGACTGTTGCCAGATGTGAATCGCGCCACCAGAGAGGCCCAGCCATGGCAATGGTTCCATTCCTGGGGAGGTTCTCGATAAGGTTACCGCCAGTGCGTATGCTTGGCTGAACTTGTTCTAGAATCTATGAACCAGATGGGAAAGAGACGATATGCGGGAACGTTGACGAACGGGTCCAGTCTCGAACCGTGGTCAAGACAGTTTCAACATCAAACTCCAAAGCTTCTTGACTTGCCTGCAGAGCAGCAGCCGGCGTCAGCGTTACCACTGTGGCGGTTCAGGTGGTGGTTATTCGATCCAGGGAAAGTGTAGATGCATCCGGATCCCAAGGATCATGATCCATCTTGTCGGGGCCAAGCGTGGGCGTCAGGTACGAGGCCACAAGGGGTCCGAGGGTTCCATGGCCCCCGGAGATGGGCGGGCTTGGTGAACGCCTGGGGAAGTCTCAGCAGGATATAGGAGGCTTGGAGGCATTCCCCGCGCCCTAAGGGGATCGACACGCCGCTCAACGTGATCTGATAAGATACAGCGGAACACAACTGACTGACCAAGAGGCCATCGCAGGTGAGTCCAGCCTTACGGAGTGTTTGAGGCTTCAGAGGTTGTTCGATCCAATTCATCAGTCCGATGGAACCTACCACACTTTGGCGGCTGAACGTACCCCAGTTACCGGATAGCACTATTCCGGCGACAAAGCGCCACGTCTGTAACGCCTGGGGCGCCAAAGACAGTGAATACTAGTCTAGATCCTTCCAGGTTGGAAGTTGACCATGTCCGTTTAGCGGCTTTGTAGGGCGCAGGGCATGGCACGCCACCCGTTGCTAATCAGCCTTAGGAGTTGTTTCAACTTGAGATTGAGGACAGTTTCCACCAACAGCAACTCGTTAAATTATAGTGCAGACTAAACAGCCCATGCCTTGACTCGAGGACAAGCTATGGCCAATCTGTCAGCACATAGTCTTGCTACCCTGCCTTATGATCGGCCTCGTCGGCTCTATCCCTGCGCTTAACACCCATGCTCACAGGGCAAGTCGACCTCGAATCGCATCTGAGCTATGGAGGTATCTTGCTGTCCAAGCAGGCCTGGGCTACCCCGTATTTCATTTCCACTCTCGAGCGAGCTGCTGTTGGTTGTGCAGCAGGCTTGGTCTTGGATGCGACCATGGCTGAGACCAACTTATTAGCACCAAAAGTGATTCTGCACGCACCAACTTCATGCTTCCCACCTCCGCCAAGCTTGTGCTCGGGGGGGAAGCCCTAACGTACGTGACAGAAACTCCACGGGCAATATGCCTGATTGAGAAAGCCATCAATCAAAATGGTCTCCCTCGCGGCCCTTGGCTTTGGCCTCAGTTGGCCCGGTGTGTGCACTCGGAGGATGTAGTATATACGCCATTTCCCCAGGGAGACAGACCACTACTTGTATTTATTCCACCTCTCAAGAAAAGAAAAAGGTGTTGAAGCACAGATTCTTGAGTATCCCACGCACGCTCAAAGTCCCTTGATTCAACTCCATCATGCGTGCAGGGCTCTTCTCTCTTCTGGCCGCTGGCGTTCTGGCTGCTCCTCCAGCAACCACCCTCAGTTCCGCTGCACCAGAGGTCAAAAACATTGACCGGATCTCTGACCTCGCTGCTGCTGCATACGAAAATGCGCATGAATTTGCCGAGGCCCAGTCCAAGCGCGACAGCACCTGCAACTGGGGCAACATCCGCGTTCGGAGGGAATGGTGAGACACTCTGATCATCACCAAGAGGTGCATCACAATAGCAGCCAGGACTGACTGTGTTCAAACAGGAACACCCTCTCCAAGACTCAGAAGAAAGACTACATCAACGCTGTCAAATGCCTCCAGTCCAAGCCTGCCTTGACGCCTGCGTCCGAGGCCAGCGGTGCAAAGACTCGCTTCGATGACTGGGTCGCCATCCATATCAACCAGACTCAGGTCATTCACTTCACTGGAAACTTCTTGGCTTGGCATCGCTACTTCATCTGGCTCTATGAAGAGGCCCTTCGTGAAGAATGCGGCTACAAGGGCACCCAGCCTGTAAGACCCCTTGGAACATGACCCACGCATAGTCACTGACGGACAAATAGTACTGGGATTGGGCTCTCACTGCGGTGACTGGCCTCAGCAAGTCCTCCATCTTTGACGGCAGCGAATACTCAATGTCTGGCGATGGCGAGTCCATCCCTGGTAAACAGAACATCATCCTCGGCCTCAACAGCGGCATACCTCCCCTCTACCTACCCACCGGCAACGGCGGCGGCTGTGTCAAGTCGGGTCCCTTCAAGGACATGTCCGTCAACCTGGGCCCTGTGGCTCTTGACCTCCCCGGCGGCAAGGTCGAGGCCAAGAAGAACCCCCTCAGCTACAACCCCCGTTGTCTGAAGCGCGACCTGGGCGATGCCATCAACCGACGATACGCCAACTCCACCTCGATCCTCAACAACATCCTGAAGCCCAAGAACGTCCAAGAATTCCAGTTGCAGATGCAGGGCGTGCCCGGCGGCGGCGACATCGGCATCCACGGCGGCGGCCACTACTCTCTGGGCGGAGACCCCGGGCGCGACGTCTTCACCTCTCCCGGCGATCCTGCTTTCTACCTGCACCACTCCATGATCGACCGTGTCTGGTGGATCTGGCAGATGCTGGACCCCGAGGAGCGCCTGTTCGGCAAGGCTGCGCTCATGGGAACAGTCACCTTCCTGGACATGCCTGCCAGCGAGGCTGCCACGTTTGAGGACTATGTCAATGTTGGCCGGACTGGGCCAAATCGCCAGATCAAGGATCTGATGAGTACAATGTCGGGTCCTTTCTGTTATGTCTACCTGTAAGCGTAGTTTCGGCCTGTTTATATAGCGCGTATTCACTTCGCCCGCCCGAGTGGCATGATATTTTATCTTTGTAACGAGAGCAGCTAGCTAAATGATTAAGAATAAACATTCAATCCGTCAATCTCGTGCCTTCACCTGCATGCGACCCGAGGACGAACTTTGCATGCAGCTGAACCAGACCAGCATTGAAGAACCAACACTGGGAACTGGAGCATGGGCATTGCATCCCCGCGTCCGTGAAGGTCCTTTCTCCTCAGAGCTAGAACCATTAGCCCCGTCTCGCTTCGACGTTCATTTGTTTACTCATCAAGAAACGGCCTCTTAAGTTAGTCCTCATCCACACCGTTGACTCTAGCGTCCTCGCCAGGTGGTTACAGTGCCTCAGCCTAAGTACGGCAGGGGCCGGGAACGTCCCCTAGCGCAGGGACCCTTGGAGAGATGATTGCATCTTACAGGGCGCTGCCAAGCGAGTGAGATGAAGCACGGTGATATGCAGCTATAATAGCGAGGGCCTTGGTTGGTCCCTGGCCCCGGGCTCACAGGATCCATAGGCCCGCGTATCGGCCACTAAGATGAGCAAGGATCAAATCCCGTCCAAGGGGAACAGGGGGCACGATCATGTGTGATCGCGCTGAGGCCGGGGAAGCCCTGAGGGATGCCGTAGTTCATGATGATGGAGAGAGTGGCGAGTGGCCAAGTAATGTGTCCTTGGACTCGGAGACGTCTGTCCTCTTTGGGGCAGAGTCTGGATGGTACGGTCGCATTGAGCCACTTCTGTTGGTGTTGAGGCAAATGCACCTCGTTGGTCAATGGCATGCCCCCGTGAGAGGTTTCCATTATCTTTACGACAAAAGAACATGTGTTGTTGGTGGCATCATGACATTACTCCCAAGCACGCTGCTGAGTGTCATGATGATGATCAGGCAAAAAGAATTTGACCGAGTCAAGTGGCTTGAACGCTTATCCGGGACGGAGAATCCAAGGCCCGACCTATCGAGTTTCTTTGTCTGGTGTTTCTTGGCGAATACGCGTATCCTATCTAATCAAGAGCTTTGAAATATAGACATCTTCGCGATGGAGTCTTCACTTGCCTATCATGAACCGTCCATCACCATTATAGCAATTCTTTCTGGCTTTCTCCTACTCCTCAACCTCGTCAGTTACTGCCTTGACAAAGTCGCGTACTGCGGTCTGATTGGCCAGGTCGCGCTCGGCATCGCCTGGGGCACGCCTGGAGCGAAATGGCTCGAGAGAGAGGTTGAGGATTCGGTTATGCAGTTGGGCTATCTCGGGCTCATTCTCATTGTCTTTGAAGGCGTGTACTCTCCATAGAGTGGTTTATCTCTGCTGACTTAGAGTCCAGGTGGTCTCTCGACTTCGTTCAAGTCTCTCAAGGCCAACATCGGCCTCTCCTCTGGCGTTGCTGTTACTGGAATTGCCTTCCCCATCGGGCTGTCCTTCGCTGTAAAGTCCATGCTCAATGCATCTCCGTTGCAGGCTTTTGCTGCTGGTGCTGCTCTCTGCTCAACCAGCCTCGGTACAACCTTTACTATCTTGGGCACGAGTGGTCTCACCTCGACTCGGCTCGGCGTCGTCCTTACAAGCGCTGCAATGATGGACGATGTTGTCGGTCTCATCATGGTCCAGGTCGTTTCAAATCTTGGCGGAGATGGGTTCAGTGCTGCCACAGTCGTCAGACCAGTCATGGTCTCGCTTGCTTATGCTTCCATCATCCCCATTCTCTGCAAGTTTGTCGTTGCCCCTGCTACCCACAAGCTCAACTCCTTTCGAGATTTATATCCTACTGGAAACGTTGCTCGCATCTTGAGACGGAGACAAACCGCCTTCATCATCCATACGGCCTATCTTCTCGGCCTGGTGATCGGAGCGACCTTTTCCGGCACTTCGAGTCTTCTGGCGGCCTACATTGCTGGTGCGACTATCAGTTGGTGGGACTCGGAAGTTCCCCATGTCTCGTCCCAGGTGACCTCTGACTCCCAATCGACGCAATCGCTCGAGGGTCAGGCACATCAAACTGAGAGACTGCAGGCCACTGGGCAAGCTACTACAAACGTGTCCCTGGATCGGGAGGGGGGTTCGGGCATGGAAGTGTACGAACGCTACTACAGCTCTGCCGTGGAGCTTATTTTGAAACCGTTCTTCTTTGTGAGTATATGCCCTTTCATCGAAGCAAATATTACTAACAGAGGCTAGGCGTCGATTGGGTTTTCTGTTCCCATCACTCGACTATTCTCTGGCCCCATTGCGTGGCGTGGCATCATCTATACCATTCTCATGACTATTGGCAAGCTCGTCTGTGGATTTTGGCTTGTTTCGTTTGTAACGCCTCTTGAATCCCTCAATCGGCTCCTTCAGAAGCTTGCGGCTGTCTGCAAGAGGCATTCCAAGCCTCTCGCACCAGGTGCCCAGTGTACAGATACCGACTCATCAGGGGCTCCTCAGGATTCGGCGACTACAGCGGATCTATCTGAAGAGCGCGAGGCAGTGCCTCTAGAGCCATTGCCTAATCCAAATTCTCATCCAGCTTCCCCCGATGAACGCAACTCATCTCCACAGCCCGAGAAGGCCCTTTTTCTCTACCCAGCCTGCATCGTGGGCCTTGGCATGGTCGCTCGGGGAGAAATCGGTTTCTTGATCGCGGCTTTGGCCGAGAGTAAGGGGATCTTTGGTCGTCCGGCAAGCGGTGAACCCTCGGACATCTTCCTCATCGTCACATGGGCCATCTCCCTTTGCACTGTTATAGGTCCAATTTCTGTTGGACTACTCGTGAACAAGGTCAAGCAGTTAGAAGTCGGTAGTAAGAAACGCCAGGGTATAGCGAAACGCAACGTCCTTGGGGCTTGGGGAGTGAGTTAGATGTTCCCACGTGGACCTTGATTCAACCACAATAATATATTTGATGAACCAATACTTGATTACCTGAGCTTCTCTTGTATCCTAACATAAAGATAAAGGCTTTCCACGCCTTCTGATACAATCGCTCTTCCATGTGCGTATCTTCAACATCCAGTAGGGGTTTTTGGTAGCTCGATCAGCTGCTAATGATATAGTGACTAGACTTCCTATTATAGGATTTCGAGTTTACCCATAGATGACAAGTGAAGCGGGTAATCTACACCGTTTTTCCCCTCAAGTGTGGTTCAGGTTATGATTGAGGTTCAATGGAAAACAAGGGTCATCTATGTTGGGCCTCATAAAGCAACTCGATCCATGCACCATAATCATCGAGTAAAGAGGCTGACCGGCCTCAGATTTTGTCCATAGACTGATATGCTGCTGAGTAAATAGTCCTTCGCAAGTGTCTTAAAGTTGCCAAACCTGGGAGTTCCGGGGAGCCAGCCATTCGCCGCCACATACTAGTCGTCAGCATGTCTAGACACCACAAGGGTATCGATTCCCCTCTTTGGCGGACCCTTGCTTTGCCAGAAAGACCCGAATGAGTGAAGATAGAAGAACGGTAGCCATCAAGCTCTCCTCTGTCTCGCAGCCTGATTCTGCTTTGCTGCACTTCATCTCGATTCCCAGGACTTGGATTTCGACAGACTACCGTGAACGACCTTGCAAGTTGCAGCAAGGCCAACGATATTCACTCTAGACTGCACGAGTATAGCCATCGTCTAGCTTCCCTCGTAATCATAAAAACCACGTCCGCTTTTCACGCCCAGGTGGCCGTTCTGGAGGAACTTTTGCAGATACTCGCGTGGTTCGCTCGGAATATCTCCCCTCGCGTCAGCATAATGCTGCTCGATATCATGGACGACATCCAAGCCAACCACGTCCATTTGCTCAAAGGGCCCCTTGGGCGTCTTGAGCACGCCCTTGAAGATGGCGTCGATTTCTTCCGGAGTTGCGGCCCCTTCGGATGCAGCGAGCAGGGCCTCTCTTTTGATGGCTGCCCATATGCTAACAAAAACCAGTTTTGTCAGTCGGGTCCATAGACGATGTGTACCAGTAGGAGCTGAAGCTGACCGGTTGTAGATGTATCCCATAGAAGGACGTTTCACGTGAAAAGGTGAGAAACCATGCGCCTTGCACTTCTCCATCATTACTGTAATATGGGCTGGATTCGTAGCTTCGTGCCCCATTATCTCGATCTCTGGAAGGCGGTTAGCTCCAGGCTGTACATGAAAGAGACTTGAATTGCGTACCAGGCGTTTCCGGAGGCCAGTCTATATGGTTACTACGAGTAAGCCAACTGCAATCATTGGATAAAGGCCAACACTCACAAGAGTGAGCGCTCAGAAAGCGACTCTCATTCTTCAGGGTCAGGCCGTCCAATATCTCCGAACAAGAGTAGCTGCTCGAGTTGGACGCAATGATTGTCTCGTTTGCCGCGAGCGAATCCAGCTGCGAGATAACCTCTTGCTTGAGTGGAAGTTGTTCGGGTACGCACTATCAAGTCAGCCTTTCGCTCCGGCACGTTTAGCAAGGCTCCTCATACCTCCACAACGAGCCAGGCCGTCTGAAGGGCATCGCGTAATGTCTCTGGCGAGTGTGTGGTGATTCTACCCCATTGAACATCCTTCTTGTCCGAATCTGACCGAAATGCTTCAATGGCTTTTAAGCTAGCCTGAAGTTGGCTCTCTTGACCGTCAACCAGGTGGACGTCATTCCCTCTACTTGACCACTATAGAGCATGTAGGTTAGCAAGTCGTGCTGTTTCTAGACAAGGCCAAAACAGGGAGGATGCCCTATATTTCACTCTCTAGCATGTCAAATATGACCACCGGGGTTTGTTTCTTACCATAAACGCAAGGCGTCTGCCCTGTGTGCCCGCTCCGAGGAGAACAACTGAGGTCTTTGGTGCTAGCGAGAGGACCATGTTGCTAGGGAGTAAGCTATCTCTGTGTCTTGTGTTGGATATGTTTAGAGAAAGAGATAAAGCCAGGAGAAAATCGAGTACTCGTCCAAAGTAATCAACATACTCTGCAAAACGCATGTGCTTTGTATTCGCTCAATCCCGGATCCGATCCCCCGCAGTGGCGAAACCTCCACACGAGTGCTGAGGATCATCGGATCCGATTGCGAGGCTTCAGATTACTGTAGTATGAGCGAGCTAGGCTAGAAGGGAATCATAAGCGACTGAGCTAGCTTTTGTTGGTTCCGCGGGCGGAATGGATATGTACAGACAATGTCACGACTGCAAGGTCGGATCTCGCCCTCCCGGAGCTCGTCCGCGATGGGGCTACACCGGATCTCGTAGTCTGGGATGTGGATCAGGTGAATTCCGGGGTAACGTGCTGAATTCTGGGGGTTTGACATTGAAGAGGAGACTGCCAGGTTCACGAGCCAACTAAAGCAGCATCTCCTCACCAATCCCGACAAGCACGACATGGAGGGTGTCGAGGTGGTGATGCAGAATATAAACCTTTGTCTCGGCATATCTTGATACTCGCTTCCTACCATCATCAGAGATCACCCCTGATCTCAGTCTACCACATCCATCATGGCGGTGTTTGCCAAGTTCCGTCTCTTCAACCAAAGACTTGCTTTGGCCTGCGTCCTCATCGCCGTCTCCACGTTCAACTATGGCTTCGACAACCAGGCATTCGCCAGCACCCAGGCCATGGATCCATTCGAGAAGCAATTCGGCGTGTGGAACGAGGAAAAGGGAGCCTACGCGCTGGAGCCGTACTGGCTGTCGCTCTTTAACAGTCTAAACTACATCGGCTTCGCTGCTGGTGAGTGGATGCCAGACCCATCCTCCTCTCCGCAACCGGTCATTAATGCCCTCTCCAGGCGTCCTCATTGGCAGCTTCATCTCGTCTCGCTGGGGTCGAAGATGGTGCATGTTCCTCATGAGCCTGTATGCGCTTGGAACAGCTACCATCGCCGTCACGTCCTTCCACCGTGAGCAGATCATGGCCGCCCGAATCCTCAACTACGTATACGTGGGCATGGAGCTGGCCGTTGTTCCGACGTTCCAGTCCGAGATTGGTGAGCTATGCTCTTGGCACAACTACACGTTCCCTTCTAACGATACCTTGTAGTCCCAGCTCAAGCTCGTGGCTTCATGGTCGGGTCATACCAGCTCAGTCTCGCCGTTGGTGGCCTTGTCATCAACAGCGTCTGCTTCGGCACCAGCTTTCTCCCCGACAACCGCGCATGGCGAATCCCCCTCGGTCTATTCTACATTGTCCCGACCATCGTCGCAGCCCTTATCTGGTACATTCCCGAGTCTCCCCGCTGGCTGCTCCGCAAAAACCGTGTCGACGACGCCTGGCAGAATCTTCGACTGCTCCGACAAGGCCCTTTCACCGAGGAAGAGATGCAGGCAGAGTTCAAGGAGCTCCGTACGTCCCTCGAGCATGAAGTCGAGCAGGGTCGTTTCGTCGAGCTCTTTCAGGGGAACAACTTCAAACGAACTGCCATCGTTATTGCTGTCAACTTTTTCATGCAGGCCAGCGGTCAGGCGTTTGTCTCGCAGTACGGTGCAGTATACGTCAAGACGCTTGGAACTATCAACCCATTTGGCTTCAATCTTATCACGGCCAGCATCAATATTACCACTCTGACATGCATTCTTCTTTGGACAGATGTCATTGGCAGACGGTATGTATCAAAATCCAAGTAACCTTGAATCGCGGCTGACCGATATCGCAGCATTCTCATGATCATGTCGTCCTGCACCATGTTTGCAGCAATGACCACGATGGGAGGGTTAGGCCTCGAGGATCCAGTGGCCGACGATAGGAAGAAAGGTGTCCTGGCCATGATGGCCATCTTCGCCTGCGGTTTCTCCATGGGCTGGGCTCCTCTGAGCTATGTCGTTACAACTGAAGTATCTGCCCTTCGACTGCGTGATCTCACGTCGCGGGTCGGGTTCACAGCTAATGTTTTTATGAAGTGAGCTCCCCCAATGGCATATTCCGGGTCATACTAATCATATCGTCTAGCTTTGTCGTCAATTTTTCCATTCCGTATCTCATTGACGAAAAATACGCCGACTTGAACAGCAAGGTCGGCTTCATCTTTGGCGCTCTGATGGCTTTCGGCCTTGCTTTCGTCTACTTTTGCGTCCCGGAATGCAAGGGAAAGACGCTGGAGCAGGTCGACTTCTTGTTCAACCAGGGTGTTGCGATTCGAGATTTTGGTAAGACGGATGCCGCGGCGGCAATGAGTTCCGCATTGGAGGGGGGCAACTTGGGTAAGAGGCACGACTCAGATATCGAGCAGGGTTTTACAAAGGCAACGGCTCAACACGATAACTGAGTCTTTAACCGATAGTCAGCGGTGACTGCTGAGAGTCTGAATTCAATGAGTTGCGCCACAGTCAGGCATTGAGCATTTGTGCCTATGGTATCTTGGCATTGTGCAAGTTTTATTCTGCCAGGTAATGCGGTATATCTGTGTATGCGTTCAGTTGCAGGTTGAATGGATCCATAGGAAATGCCATCTCGTGCTCTCCGAAAGCCACATCAGCTGAGTTGGACAAGTCGTAATGCATCAAATCATATCCAAACGAGTGGTCCGAGTTGATTGGTACAGTTTGGTTGGGCTCGAGCATATCCTGACTATCACTTGGCAGCGAGAACGGCCAGTTGCCCTGACCGAAAGCATTGATGGGAGTCGACGACGATGTGTCCTCCACGGGTACAACATCTGCTTCAAATGACTCTGAGATGTTGACAGCTGGGTCAATCTCCTCTTCATCATCGGGTGCAAAGACGTGTTTAGAGCGACGATGGAGCTTCTCTTGGGTGCGAAAAGTTCTTTGGGGCGAACTTCAGGATCGTTAGCAATGAAGCGCAAGTTCGAGTTACTTTGACTTACGGAGACTCTGTGGATCGAGCTCTAGTGCCTAGTAGCGGGATCAACTTTTCAATGTCGGCAATCTGGCTGGTCGTCAATACGCTTCTCACAATAAAAAGAGCGAGTATCAACTTACACATGAAACAACGCAGTCAAAGCGAGTCTGGCTGCGCGATGCGATGAACAGAGCGTCTGCCAGCTTTTGTTTCACCACTTGCAGGGAATGTTCTCCATTTGGAGGCAATAGCGCAGCCAAATGATCAACGATCTTGACTGACTGATAGGTGACCACAGCAAGCGTCGTTGATTCGATCCGGCTGCTCGTCTCCAAGCGGCGAACCTTGGACCAAAAGTCGCAATAACCTAACGCGCTCTGCAAACACCGTCGTTGGCAGTAGTTGATGTATTCCTGCGGCGTCTGGTTTGCCGCTTCTGGGGAAACTGATTCCTTGATGCCTGGAATCAGAAAGCGGTGCAGGTCGCAGCGGCAGCTGAATAAGATTGTGTGAAGAGTTGCGTAGGTGCGCGCTTCTTCCGAATGGCACATGAGCATGATCCTACTCTCGTTGAGCTGTAGCTCCTCGGGCAGTGATTCTTCGAACGATGTAAGCTCGAGGTCCAGTGAGTGCAACTGGCCTCGGCTCAGGAACGGACTAGATCCTCCCAGTATCACTCTTCGGGTATATCTGCCCGTCAACGTCAGTATAATTCAGATTACATGGTATGGCACATACCTCAATACCCTATCACGAATGTCATACAGCCTCATAAAGTAGGCCAATGCATTCAGATCTGTCTCATCTTCGCTGCTGCTGCGTAGAAATTGTGAGCGTGATTTGAGGCCGAGCTGAAAGTTGTGATGGCTGCTCGGCAGTCGTACGTGCATTCTCTGCGTGGGACAGACAGTCAAGTCTTCAATACCGCCTGAGAAGATTTTATCGGTGAGATAAATAGACCACATAAGCCGACGGAGACATTCCTGCTTCACAGGGTCCAATGCTGGTCGTTCGTAGTTGAGGCGTTTCGTAAAGGCTACTCTTGCAGCTATCGATACGAGAACCCAGACATCCCCCGTAAAGCGTTGGAAGGAGAGAAACTTGACAACAAGCATGAGTGCCTGAAGCTTTGGTATGGACATGTCGCCCATCTGGTTGACTAGGTCGTGCTGGACCTGTTTCATCCATTCATACGTAGTTGAGCCTTCGCCATGATAGGAAGACATGGTCCGAAGTCCTGCGGCGCAAATGGCCTTGAGCAGACTCTTGTCTAATTTGGCCTGGCTCCATTCGGCGATGATCGTAGCCCTATGGAGGAATATGCAGTCGGCAAAGTCGCTCTTGTCAAAGTAGGTGTCTATGTATTGCCGAATGGCATCTCTGCTCTCATTCTCAAATACCCTTTGAAGGCTTAGCGATGAGTTCCCGGCCGGAGAGCAGACACATACCGCAGAGAATCGTTATCTGGTACACTAGACATGTCAATTGGCGTGTACTGGCTTGGCACCGATCCATGATCAGTCGGAGGAGGGCTGACAGGTGAGACGAATGCTTCCACAGTTGCATTTGACTGAGCAGTGCCTCCGTCATCACCAAAAAGGCACTCTTGGCTGTGAGCGCGGCATCGGTCACACGGATGGGTTCCGGAGCACTTTGACTTGGAGAGCCGACAGGCAGCGCAGGCTCGAATTATGCGCCGCCTCTTGATGCCAGCCTGAGTCAAGTCCTGACCTCGGCCGACGCTGGGCAGTCCCGTACTGTCAGGGGAGGTATAGCTGCAGGCCAGGTCGAGGCGCTCACAGCGCATGCAGCCCGAAGATCGACGATCGCATTTGACCTATTGAGTATCGACTATCAGCCAAGTAAGATAGTCTTTGCGGGGATGCCAACCTTTCTCGCGCGACATTGTCGGCATGCAAGCTGGTTAAGCGGAGCTATTGGGCCTGAGTCCTGCTTCTCCAGATCCTCCGAGGCCTGTGAGCAGCTCATCTCGGCACTAGACGAGAGCGAGATCCGAACGAGCTCCAGATGTCAGAAGCTGGGCTCGGACTTTGAGGGGGTGGATCCTCATTATGAAGGATTATGGGAATGCCGGGCACGTCAATTCTGGGTCAAATGGCATGACTTACGTAGAGCGAGATCCGACTAGTGTCGGAGAACGATATCCGTGGTTGCGGAGTGGCCCGGATGTGGGCGAACTACTCCAAGTCCCCTGTCTGAAGATCGTTCTCAGCTTTATTAGACATTAATGTGGCATTTTCTCGGTATTCTCGCGACACTCAGGAGGCTTCATCAGTCTCTTTCAGCCCGTCTCTAATTCGTTATGCCTTACTCTCATAGACTCCCTGCAAAGCCCCTGCCTTTGAGCGTCAACTCCAAGAATGGAGGCGACCGGCCAAACTACATCATCTTCATGCCCGATCAGCTGAGATATGACTCTCTCGGCTGCACAACAGGCCCTGAATCCGGCATCAAGACTCCCAACATCGATGCATTTGCCGCCCGCGGAAGCCTCTTCACCAACTGCTTCACACAAGCCTCTGTGTGCTCTCAATCGCGATGCAGCATGTTCACTGGAACGTATCCGCACGTCAGTGGACATCGCAGCCTTGAGAACCTCATCAAGCCTTGGGAGCCCAACATTTTCAGAAGCCTCAAGGAGTCAGGGTACCATGTCGCGTGCCTTGCGCCACGAGGCGATACCTTTGCGCCCACGGTCACGGAGCTTAGTGTCACGGAATACGGCTTCCTTGAGACGCCAGAGTATGTGCCCAAGTTTGGCGCCGGTGGGCGTGAGGTGGACGAGAGTATATGGGGTCGGCTGTTCTATCGAGGGCTGCGAGATGCAGACAAGGCCATGGACTACGATGAAGCTGTAGTCAGATCAGCCCTCACTTGGCTGGATTGCCCGCCAACCGATAAGCCATGGGTCCTCTTCATGCCGCTAATCTTCCCCCATTGCCCTTTTCAAGTCGAGGAGCCCTACTTCTCAATGTACGATCGCTCAACAATCCCTGGTGTTTTGGCGCCCCCGGACAAGAAGACCGGCTATGAGCCTCGGTATATGAAGTCAATCAGGGACCGATACGGCACAGATCGAGCAACAGATGAGATCTGGAAGGAAATCAAAGCCACCTATTATGGAATGATCTCTCGTTTGGACGACCAGTTCGGAAGAGTATTGAAGCGTGTTGATGAGCTGGGTCTCTGGAAAGACACCGTGACCATGTTCTTCACTGATCATGGTGAATACTTGGGCGACCACGGCCTCATCGAGAAGTGGCCTGCCGGCCTTTCCGAGACGCTGGTTCATGAGCCGCTCATAGTCGGTGGCGCAGGATTGCCCGAGGGCAAAAAGATCGCTGCCATGGCCGAGATGGTAGACCTTGTCCCTACGCTGTTGGAGATATCAGGAATTGGGGAGTCATTCGCCCACAACGGGTTGTCGTGGGTTCCTCTACTATGCGGCGATGAGACGAAACACAAGCAGTACGCTTTCTCCGAAGGTGGCTTCCTTACATCAGAAGAGCCTATCCTCGAGCAGGCACCGTATCCGTACGACCTCAAGGCTGGTCTACAGCACGAAGACACCACGTTGGTCGGCAAGGCAATCTCACTACGAGACGAGACCTGGACCTTTATTTACAGGCTGTACGAGCCCGCTGAGCTGTATCATCGACACAATGACCCTAATGAGCTGCACAATCTGGCTGAAGATCCAGAACACAAGGAACTGGCCGACCGCTTCGAGAAGGCTACATTGAAATGGCTGCTCGCGGGGGCGGACGTGATGCCGTGGACATCCGATCCCAGGTTTCCTGATGTAAAGCTCAAGAGCCCGCAGGAGCAGATGAAGGAGAGGTTAGAGAAAGTCCAGAGTAACTGAAACTCATACGGTGGTATTAAAGTCATAGTGACTAAGTAGAATAGATATAATACCAGTTTACCAGAGCATATGAGGTTCCTGTGACCCTTACCAACAATACATATCTCTGAGAATTGATTTATGCAGCCAATATCTAATTAGTTAGTTATCAAATGAGATTACAGAGGGAGCAAAGTGGGCATCTCTGAGATGTCCCTAGTCGAACTGTGAGTTTAATAGCTGGCGCACGTCTATTTGACGGCGTCTGTTATTATTACTCAGAGGAATATGTATAGTTCATGTCGGTGCTTCCGGTAACTAGCTTTCTACACACATCTTTTCTAGATATCAAGACAAGAAATAAGAAGTAGAGAAGCTGATTGAAATAGTCACTGACTTGCGAATTTCAGTTCTCTCTGCACGACAAGCCTTTCTATCTCGCTTCGTAGTAACATGTGCCAACGTAGAACACCGTGGAGTATGCCCGGTAACGACGGTCTTGTCATTCATCATGAAGAGCCTGAAATAGATGTCATTGTTAATAACACACTAACTAAATCCTTCAACGAAATGTGTCTGCTGACTTCCCCTACTGGTTTCTGATTTGCTGCTTGCTAGCGTAGCCAGCACAATGGTAAGCGTGGTCTAACATTGATCCCTGTAACAGCTGTTTCGTCATGGATGTTGCGCGTGAAGTTCTCTCCGGGTTAGCCGAAGACAGAAAACGTTCCGACGTAATACTACATATGTATGTGTAACGAGGAGAGAGATGATAGCAAGCAGGCTTTCACCTACGGGGCATAACCAACCTACTAGGCTATGATCATGGCTTACGTGTATTATCCCATGTGCCTTTCCTCCATCGAAGAGGGATTTGCTACCACAATATCAAAGAACACAGTGCTTACGTGTATTATTCGTAAACAGATGAGCGAGACATGACAACGCACAACTTTTGCTGCGCAAGTCTCCCCTTGTGCGATCTAACCGCCAGCGAGGAGTCCACTGAGCAACGATTCCATCACGTTCCAGCCGTAACCACGGTATTCGTGTGCGAGAGACTAGGCTAAAGCCACAAATAAGACTACCAGGTTCTAATGCCAATAGATACACGGCCGGATGCCGTGTGGCGGCGGCATGCAGGACCGCTCGCCCTCGATGCATACCCGAGACTGCGTGAGGCGAACCACGAGACTTTCTGTCCCTTGCCGCCCGTTTTTGCAGCTCTGACCAATATTCTAGGCAGTCTAAACGCTCAATGGCTGGCTGGCAAGCCTCATGGAGATAGTCGGGGTTGAATGTAAGGATCTTGCCGGTTCCTCAGCCGCATACCATTCTCAGCTGACCTCGTATATTCAGCTTTGGCCCAATCCGGAATCAACATGCAATCCAACAAGTCCTTGTCCTACGTTACCAAGACATTGTTGGTTGTTGCTTACAACGCCTCTCAGAACACCGCTTACGTGTGACGGGACGTGGTGACTGTTGCCATAGTGAAAAGAGCTTGAAGCGCCGCCGCGTAGAAACTCCCTTGTTTCTTAGCCTTTAGCAACAACTCATTGATCCCCTTAACAAGTGGTACTGAAAATGACGCTCATAAGTCGCTTTTGGCACACCATTGTGGAAATCACAGCATGGCTGACTATGTCGCCTGTGGCCGAGTTGGGCTTTCATCCATCTCAACATCCACTCGGGGTACCAACTACCCATGAAACTGACCAGACAAACGCCCTCGATGGCGATCACCCCGTGTTCAGGCCCCCGGCAGCAAACCCAGACGATCATGAATTTGTGTGCGATTACAGCTCAATGGAGGGCTGGTTCCCCTGCTCTATCTCCGAGAACAGAGAGTGCTGGCTCCGACACAGAGATGGCAGCGAGTTCAACATCCACACAAACTACGAGAAGTTTGCTCCAGTGGGCATCACTCGAAACTACACTTTGAATGTTACCGAGACCTCGTACAATGCGGACGGCCAACCCTTCCCCGATGCAAAGCTGTTCAACGACCAATATCCTGGTCCTTGGCTTGAGGCGTGCTGGGGAGATGTAAGTTCCGTGTCAGGTTTTCATATGATCCGCAATAGAAACTCATTGCTTGGTAGACACTCAATATCACGGTGATCAACAGCATGACAACGAACGGCACCAGCATCCACTGGCACGGGATTCGACAAAACCAGACCATGGATATGGATGGCGTCAATGGCATCACTCAGTGCCCTATCGCACCCGGCGAGTCGTTCACGTACAGCTTCAAGACCACACAATATGGGACATCCTGGTATCACAGTCACTACTCTGTACAATACGCAGATGGCCTACAAGGTCCTTTGGTAAGTAGATCCATCCTTCTATACATGTTGCCACTTTTCGGCTCGCTATGAACATCAGCTGAGAAGTTTCATAGACAATCCACGGCCCCTCTTCTGCTCCGTTTGATGCGTCGAAGCGCCCTTTGATAATCACCGACTGGTGTAAGTGGCACCCATCGTGGGTATGAAACAGAACAAGTGCTGATAGAAACCATTCAAAAGCTCACACCAGTGCTTATCAACTTCTATACGACCGCACCTTGGGAAACAAGACCATCCTTTTGAATGGTCGAGGAAATGTGACCCATTACGGATATACTCCCACCCTCGACATACCACCAAACTATGAGCTGCGTTTCAACAAGACGCCCACCGACAGGCCCAGACGGCCGGCGAGATACTTGCTCCGGCTGATCAATACTTCATTCGACTCAACATTTGTCTTTTCCATAGATAACCATTGGCTCCAAATCGTGACGGCAGACTTTGTACCCATCGAGCCGTATTTCAACACCTCTATCTTGGTAGGCATTGGTCAGCGATACAACGTCATCGTCGAGGCCAACCCCCTCGAGGGCGACAATAACCCCATTCCAGACGACGGCAATTTCTGGATCAGAACTTGGGTTGCACAGAGATGTGGCGTGGCCCCCGGAGGTGAGGGCTATGAACGAACCGGCATCCTTCGATACGACCACAACAGCACGGCCACGCCAAAGTCGAATCCTTGGGTCAACATCAGCAAGGCCTGCTCCGACGAGACGTACACCTCGCTGAGGCCCAAGATCCCGTGGTACGTAGGTCCAGCTGCAAACGCCAAGTATGACGACTTTGGTGAACAGTTCAATGTGACCTTGAACACGACGGCAAAGAACACGCCGCCCTTTGTCCACTATCCCTTGGCCGCGTTCTCGTTGCAGCGGTCCAGTGATGCTCCTGATGCCTTCACGCCGCTTCAGATCAACTTCTCTGACCCCACCTTGATGCATCTGGATGAATCCAGGGACAAATGGCCTGCCAAGTGGGTCGTGGTCCCCGAAGACTACACCGAGAACGAATGGGTATAGTTGAAGCTTTTTCGTACTCAGTTAGGGCATTCTTCTAATACTCTTCCTAGGTCTACCTTGTTCTTACTATGGAAGCATCAAGCTCTGTTACTGGGGCTCATCCGGTACTGTATCCGTCTTCTTGGTGTCATAAGAAAAGAAACTAACACATCATCTCATCAGATCCACCTTCACGGCCACGATTTCGCCATCCTTCAGCAAACCGAAGGTCAACAGTACGACCCTAGCAAGCTCAACCTCACTCTTGACAACCCTCCGCGACGGGATGTAGTACTCTTGCCCAACGGTGGCTTCGTTGTCATCGCCTTCAAGGCTGATAACCCTGGTACCTGGCTCATGCATTGTCACATCGCCCGGCATGCGTCCGAGGGTCTGGCGTTGCAAATCATGGAACGTCAGAGCGACGCCAATATGCTTTTCCCACAAAGCTCCCCTAACATGATCGAGGCGAACCACGTGTGCGATACGTGGAAGAAGTGGCAGGGCCAGCAGAAGGATTTCTTCGAGGGTGACTCGGGCATCTAAGACTTGCTGAGAACTATATCACCACCGTAGCTTGGAACTATGTTGATTATCTTTCTTTCCTTTGAAGTCTACTTGGCTTGAAGGTCTTTTTCGCCGGGGACAATGGTCTAGGCGTGTTATGTAGTTGACTGTCGACAGTTTCAAAGAAAGCTTAGACTCGGTGTTATTACACTCGTTACTATTACGCTCATTGATTTTGCGTTTTCATTGCGAGGCCAACTTTGTATTTGAACATAAAACTCAACAAGGTATTGCTTTACATTATACGATCAAAGGCCTGACCCCAACAGTCCAATATCTTCTACCAATGTTCGGGTAAGAGAGACACTCTGCTATACTATCACTGAATAGATCAGCCAATGATCCATGATTAGCTACATTGGCTATCTATTATGTCTAACAGACATTTGGTACTGACCAACATGTATAACTTCATGAATAGTAAACGGCACTCGATTGGACCTCGTCTTGCCAAGGCCAAGAGTACTAATGTCACAAGTCCTCAGATATTGAAATTGCCATGAAGTACATAAGCTAGCATACATTTCATCAATGGCTCCTTGGAGCTATATCTCAATTGTTTTTAGATATCCAGCATATCGAAAGGGTAACAGGTACGACAAATACTTGCATTCTTGATAGTTCTTTCGGTTTTAATTTTCAACTTTCATTGATTCCAAACGCGACAACACTCTTTAATCGCCTATAGACCCCTTTCGTAGAGCAATATACTCAGTTTTGGTCCTAGAGACCGCGTCGCGTCCTAGATATGCTAAGACGTTTCGCCCTCACGCCCCCCTTTCGGCTCGTCTGGATACTATACACAGCAGCACTCATCGCTGCAAACACCTCGGAAACAATGGCCGCAAATTCCAGCAAGACCGCTTCTGACATAAACACTTTTATCTCCACGACGATGATTATGGACAACGTACCTCTCGGCATCTGGACGGATGTGAGACTTGCTCAACTATACTGAATGTGTTCGGGTACTTCCGACACTTGAGTCTAGATGTTTACTGAACCTGAAATGCGACTACACTTGCATAAACGTTCTTGCCCACGAAACCTCAGAAAGTGAAAGTCTGCTAAAGGCTGAGGATGCGCTCAAGCAAAACGCCTTACTCAGCGAGAATCACGACATCCTAGTCGCCGAAACAGGATCCGACATGTCGGGTTGGTTCGGAAGTGACTCACCCTCACACTCAGCTTCAAAGGGTCATTGCAACTCGTCAGAGCAAACCATCCCAAGCCTGGTGTTACAAACTGTGTGGATCTGTGTGCTGATCCTCTCGAGATAATGGCTTCTGCATACAGTCAGGAACAGCTTCAGCAGTTCTTTGCCCACATTAGCTTACCCCAGGCATTGCGCGACGAACCACAAGCATCTTTGAGACTCCTAAAGGCTCTGCACGTTCACACACTATCCACGCTTCCTTACGAGAATCTTTCGCTACACTACAATGCAGCTCACCAGATTGACTTGGACCCCCAACATCTGTTCCGGAAGATGGTGGCAGACAAGCGCGGCCGTGGAGGCTTTTGCATGGAGATCGCCATCTTGTACAACCACATTCTCCGGGCCGTCGGCTTCGACGCATATACCGCCGGCGTGAGAACCCGGGGCAGGCTTGAGGGTGTCCCGCAGGGAGACTATCCCGGCTGGTAGGTCTATTTCAAACGTAAGCAGCCGTATGAATCTAATCAGGCTTCGAGGAACCACATTGTCAACATCGTGACCTTTCCCGACGGGACCAAATACCACTCTGACGTTGCGTTTGGCGGCGACGGCGCAACGATGCCTATGTCACTCGTCGACGGGCTGGTCCATGAGAATCTGGGGACCCAACAGATCCGCCTCGTGAGAGACTGGATACACCATCAGGTGCATCGAACCGAAGAGACGAAGCTGTGGATCTACCAGTACCGCAACGGCGCCGACAAAGAGTGGAACTCGTTCTACTCGTTCCCAGGCATCGAGTTCTATGCATTAGACTGGGGCGTCGTCAACTGGTGGATCAACACGCATCCTGATAGCCATCAGAGGCGAAACGTACTGGTTATCAAGTTTCTACGAAGGCCTGTGAAGCGAGAGGCTAGCCATGACGGCGAGCAGGAGATCTACGGAAAGACGATGCTTGTGAACGGGTTGGTCAAGCAGAACCTAGGCGGCAAAACCGAGACCATCTCCAGGTGCAAGATAGAGCAGGACAGGTTGGGGGCGCTTGAGAAGTACTTTGATATCTTTCTTACCGAAGAGGAAGAAAGAGGTATATATGGATATGTCTCGGAGCTCCACGATACGGCATAGCCAGCCAGACAGGTCGGCAAAGAAAAGGCATAGACACCTATCAAGTCTTTAGAAAGTCCCACAGCGCCCCCTCACCTTTAGTCTCAACCAGCGATTTCCCATCATCTCCGACAGCCATGCTCCACAGCTCATGTCCATGCCTCATCAACAGCTCGTATCCGCCGTCCGGATGCGCCCTCGGCGTAAAGTACTCATGGGCCCTGTGCTGCACCACCTTGGCGATGAAGTTCCTCCTCTCGTCGTGGCCGATATACGTGCCGGACACGCAGTTGCGGAAGCCCAGCCACCTGTCCTTCTCGGCGCAGTGCCAGTGGGAGCCCCCGCGGGCGCTGAAGCCCTCGCACAGCTGCAGCTCGCCGTCGATGAGGGTGATGATCTTGCCCGTGGCCCGGTGCCGGATGATGAAGACGGCGTCGGGCCAGGGGACGCTCTCCGCGGGGCCCGAGTTGTCGAAGCCGGCTTCGGTCGCGGTTGTGTGAGTCGGTGTCGGGCAGCCATCGATGGTAGAGGCCATGGACATTGTCTCGCAGAGCTCCAGGTCTTTGCTCATTGTGAACTGTTCAAGATGAGAGGTGATTACGAATATCGTATATTGTCTTGGATGCCTTTGGAGCTGCCTGTTCGTGTCTGGCGTCGAGCGTTGATGCTTGCGTAAGCTTTCTTGGTCTGAATGTTGATGCCTGCTTAACCGCTGCACAGCCTCACTTGTAGGCCAAGCAAATGCTGTTCCGTATCCGCCCAATCTCACTCAGGTTTCAGGCTGATTCCCCGCTCAATGACATGTAGGAACCTTTCCACGCGGTTGCCACTACTTGGCGCACAACAGACAGAGAGGGAGGGTCAAGGATACATCGCTCAATACATCGACATGTGTGTGAAGAAAATGGAACTTCTTGATTTTGCTCAGCTTCCCAAAAAATGTCCAAGAATGTCAACGAAGTCGCCGGCTCCGTTGCAGGGTAAGCGCCCGGCCGTAACCCGTTCAAGGGCCGATCGGCGGTTGTCAAAGTGATCGGCAACGTCGCGACAACCTCAAAGCACGTATATGCTTGTATATCTCTTTCAATTCGGGGCCTATTCCGATCAATAACTCTGCTCCTGGATGCAAAATGCCACTCGAACTTGTTGATAATACGTAAGAGATACCGCAAGATGCCTCTCAACCATGCCTGTTGAAATGAACATGCAATGCGCTTTCTGCGTGTAAGTCTAGAATTCAAGGTTGTCTTCTTAGGCGGCTTCTGTAGTGATTTCCGAGCCAAACTCGGATCGAAAGATAAGAAACCATGGATTCTCTTCAACATTACGCCGTAGCCCAAAGGAGACTGAATACTCTCAGACCCTGAGACAACATGGCTGCTAAATAGAGACAACGCGCGACACGATAGCAAACGTGAATGCACGAGCTGTGCAACAACTTGATCCAAGATCAAGACCTGACCACAGCGAACCAATCTATCTGAAGGTGACAGCCCTAGCATACGCAATCGGCCAGGGTCGCTGAAACCCTCGCGTGACCGACAGCGTTACAGCCAACAAAGGTCTCGACCGTTCTCGCCCTCTCGACCCTGGCCACGCCTCTCTTGGCCTTCAATATGTTCCAACTCCCCTGGAAGCATCCCTTGAGGCAATCCAGCCTCTACGGGCAGGACTCTCTCCGCATATACATACTGGAGGGCCGGGGAACGAACCCTGGGCCCCTGAGATAGCCCCATCCATCGCCCGTAAAAGCCGTTGTGATCCGATCCCGCCGCATCCGAGCGCCACTGTCCCATTAAAGATTGCCGTCCAGGGTGGCAGCGAGGTCTAGGCCGCAGTCCAACGGGTCTCGCCGCGGCAAAGCCGCTGCAACGAGGCTTCCGCCTCGTTCTGCCCTTTTTTATTTGAGCAAGTCCGCGTGGCGTGTCGTTGCCGAGGTTGGCTGCATCGCTGTGGCCCAGGGCACGAGGACGCGCAGCAGCATGGTCTAGAACGCTGTGCCTGTCTGGGCGGGAAGCTCGGCGCCCGAGACTTTCCTATCTGGCTGCCTGGAGCGTGTGGTGAGCAGACTGAGCTGGAGGAGTCACAGCTGGACATGGGGGGAGTTGAACCCATGGCATCGAGGCATGGCCGAGGTTTATATGCGCCACTCAATGCTATTGGATAACAAAGTACGGGCAAACTGCGATTTGTAACAGACAAGTGTGCAGTACAAGACGAGACCTCGATATGTGATATTACACATACGGGGGTTCGCTTAACCTCAACATGAAGGTTGCTGAGAGATCTCAATATCGGCAATGGCGGCATATGGAAGCAACTTTGTATAACTTGGACAACGGCGTTTACTGATGGCGTCTCAATCGACACAGTCTAGCCAGAGAACGTAGCTGGATTAGGGTCAGCCCAACAACCTCGGATTTGGAGGTTGCCCGAGACCTGGAGATAACCGGCAGCCTCTAGATGAGTTGTATGCTGTGTTCCAAGTATTTCTCGCAGCCCTTTATCCATCGATACTGCTGTGCTCCTGGCGGAAAATCAATCAAGCCAAGTCTCACCTCATGCATCGGCATGGCCGAGAGTCGTCCTTGAACACCTTGCGGACTGCACCATAATCTGATGAGCCCAATTGATCGAAGGACCGTAGATTTTGATGCTTGTTTACCCATAAAAGTGCATAAATAGGACCGGGGGTCTGTTTGCTTTTGTGATAACCTAAGGACTTAACTGGCCGAGTGGTTCCTGTCAATGGACGTGAGCACTCACTCGAAGATGATGGAACACAAAGAGACGACTGCAATGCACAAAGCCAACCTAGACATCAGTTTATCCCACTACAACATTGGTCAAGCTCGAAAGACAAGTATATCGGTCGAGATCTAGACGTCCACAACCAGGGCTCTGGGGGGACAGCCGGTCCCACCATTGGTTTTCAGACACCGTCTCCTAGCAGTGCTGCAGCCCGATACAACCACTCCTGTTTTTCCCAGATCTAGAACCATCAGATAGTAAGCGCACAGTCGCATGATTGATAACCCTTGCGTGGCTCGGGCATGAAGCGCAGGGGACGATAAGTCCCCAACGAAGGGTCGCGGCCGTCTGGACCGTGGCTGTCTTGAAGAGAGCTGCAATTTGCAATCGAGAAAACGCCCTGCGAAGTAATTTAGAGGCCTCGACCGTCCTCTGTTTAATATATCTCCAGACATTAAGGAGAAGCTGATGAAACGTGGAGGGCTTGACGAGGGTTGTCCTCCAAGTGATCAGATCCATGGCGGCGATCACTGGGCGGTTCTGGGTCGAGACTCATGGATGGGCCTGGCTTTAGCGTCGTAGGGAGATATTCTGGACGCGTTCTGGAACGGGGCTATCAGACGTTGCAAAGGTCAATGCGCCTCTGCTACATGGTAGAGCCAATGAGTGTTCCCCTTCGCATCAGGTCCATCCAGAAACAAGTCAGCAAAGCTGTTCGAACACGCCGCTGTGCATTATTGCCCACAAGCAGGTTTGCCAATGTTATCCACGTCTTGTAAGCAACCGGGCTGCAGCAGCCGGCGGTTGGGCCGCGTTACACATGCGTGAATGAGGCGTCGAATGGCCAGAAGCAGTTTCGAGGTCCAGTTCTTCCAATGAAGTTCTAGAACAGATATAAAGAGACCGCTTGGCAAACACGGCGTGGACGTTTGGAGCTGGGCGTCGTGACTCCGGCCAAGGCCTCTGAGCCGGGACCCACCCCCGGGCCCAGACGCCGGCTAAAATGACCACTAAAATAATAAGGGGAGTGGTCGCTGACGATCTACCGTAGACGGGCTCTTATAGCAAAAGATGGGGCGGCTTCTTTTGCTGCCGGGCGGCGGGGGCTTCTCAACGAGAAAGTAAATTGGCTGTAGGGACGAGCAAAGGATGCCTAGAGAATGACTAAGATGGATGAGCTTCTCGACGGACAAAGGCTATAATGAGTTGTTCCGTCGCTTCCGCACGAGGCTTTACAAGAAACGCCATGGTTTCACGAAAGTAGCCCTGCCTCGGCATCTTGAAGCTTGACTGTACTGTACTGTAGCGCAGCGCAACCTAAATGCACATGAGGTAGAACTGGCGTAAGAGTGAGGATTCTTGGACAACCAGTACTCAGCACGCAGCGAACAATTGGGTTTCCGTCAACCGACCGAGCGTGCTCCTTCTGTCACCTGCATCTGTATCGCCGATGAGATGTGGTGTTTTCTCGATCCCTGATGTGATGGTGAGGCTCTCATTTCCCGTGGCCGAGCCCATGCACTTGGCACGACGGGCTTTCTTGCCCGTGCCTGAGAAAACCCCATCGAGAATTGGAAATGTCATCGAGAATATCTGCCCTCGGTGGGGACAGTTGGAATTTGTGTGGTGAGATTTGCTGGGGGATATGAAACGGGGACGCGGCATCTCGACAGACAGTGGCAAAGTCGTGTCTGTTCTGTCGCAAGGGGGCCTGAAGAGCCATTGGCCTAGGCGCCTCGACTTTCTGCGAGTCACGGGAGAGATAACCAACGGCCATCGAAGGTTTGGTAGGGGATCTCGGCCGAAGGCGCTCATCTCGATGCAAGCCATTACTTGATGAAGGTGGTTTCTGGACCCATGGGAAGCAGGCTCAAGATCGATCTGCGACAAAAAGGGTCCTTTTTAGGGTGAGCCGAGCAGAGGAAAATCGGAATTAAAGGTCGCGGAAGGGAAAATCGATCACTGATCGATAATTCATCTACGGTGAGGGGGTGCAGAAACGGAGCGTGCACATGGGAAACTGTGGGCGGCATTCTTGAACCACGCGCGCCGTTTTGTGTCTTTTGATGCCATGGACGCATCCCTCAGCCTAGAAACCCGGTATTGGCAGTTTAAAACGGCCCACAAGGCAGAGAGACGGAGCAAAAGCAGCGTACAAGAGGGATCATCATCGATGGGGATCGAGATGAATAGTAGTGCCAAACTAGACCATCTCGATGTGCAAACCTGTCTGGGATGAGACGAAGATCAAACAGAGTCCGGCCTGCCACACCCGTCAATCGCTGTCAATCTTTGAATCTTTGGGGATCGCTTCCCGTCGAACCCCACAGCACATCCTGTTCATCGGTACCAGGCAGAAAGTCTTTTCTGATCCAGCAGCCGGCGCATCGGGTCGCGCCAGCGTTCCCGCCAGCTCAGACCAAGGCCACGACGATCTCTTGTTTCTGAAACTGACAGTTTGACGTGAGGTCAACAACTGGAACGTGGGTTGCGTAACTGAGAGACAGACGTCAGCATGGTTGCCCAGATTGGCTGTGATGAGCGCTGCTCTGATGTCGAGATAAGATGTTGGCTGTGTCTTGGCACGCCTGCTGCAACAATTGCATCATTTGTCGAGTGTCACCCAAAGGATGCAGGCCAAAGTAAGCCGCAATGCTCAGAGGATTTGCTAGGATGACGACGACGCGCTGGTGCGATCGAGCAGCAAGACAAAGACCAAGACACCAACAAAGACAACGGCACCAACACCGACACCCCGCGATGGGCTGCAGCAGCCGGGCAACTAAACAATCGGCGGGCGGCTTTTTTGTTTATTACTCACGGCCAGCAAGGTAACCGCTCTGCCGCTCCAGCGCCTGAAGTCGTGTCATGCAAGTGAATGCCACCTCCATCTCGTGCATAATCTCTCCCAGATGTCATGCTTGTCTCATGCGCCAAACGTGAAAATGCCACCAACGAGGCATGGGGCCATGACGGGTTTAAAGACATCCGCCCATAGACTTCAACCTCGCTGGCTTGGCAACACCGCTGCAGGTTGAAGCAGTCTTGTCATTCGCTGTGAAGCCACCTCTGATCGAGATTGACAGAGCTTCCAACAGACCATATCACAAAGTTTCTTTGTCAAGTCTGTAGTTGTATGCTTCTGCGGGGCCCATCAGACGCAAAGACCTGATGATGCCGTGTTGTCATCTTGCCATCGATATTCACAGGCCCAGCAAAGAGAACCGGTTTGCTTGCAAGAAAACCGGCGCCAGAGCGTCAGATAGTTGGGTCTTGGTATGGCGTGGCGATGTACAGAAACAGGGAACCACCGTCTGTATCGGCGACTGACGTTTTGACTGGAATACGGCCGATTGGGACAGTAATAAACCGATGCGAAACCTGGCATCAGCTGGCTTTGCAGCCGCTGCAGATGCTTCTCCATGGCCCTGAGCTTTCTCGAGATCGGAAATTGTTATGGGCATCAGGAGTCGCAGATAAGGCTAAGCCTCTCTTGGACGCGACATCAAACTCCGGAACGGAGGGGACCTGCCAAGAGTTGGCAAGCCGAGCAGAATAATTGCCCAGTCAGCATCCTCCGTTCTGAGCTTTTCAGCTGGCTCCGTTTCGCTGACCCCGGCCCCGTTCAGAGAGCCCTTGCCCTAAGTGAATAGGGTTATCGTCTAAGCGAAGTGTTGCTGCTGGGGATGCATCTACCGAGGCGTATGTATAGGCACAAGGGTCAGGGTCAGGGTCATGTGAGTCACTTTGCCAAGCTGGCCGGGGATCAAAGGACGTGTCTCTATCGGCTAATCCCCATGATGGATCGCATACAACAAAGATCAGGCATCAGAGGGACAGATTTGTCAACATCGTCCTCACCGTGCAAAAATTGGTGAGCGTGAATACGGTACGACATGGATCATCAATCCAATATCAACAACATTTACCTGTCGCTGTATTCATCACCAGCCCAGCCAGCCTAGCTCCAGAGCCCAATTCAAGGGTTCATGTGTCCATCTCCATCAACTTGCAAGGGCAGGGTCCTTTTCATCAGCGCCCAAACCGAAAGGCTTTGCATCAACCATGCACTCGGACAAAGAGTTTGTAGCGGCTGGCGTTGCGCTACTGTATCACCAACACGAACAGCACCAACACAATGCATCAACTTATTAATAATATCGGGACCAGCGTCGCCCTCTTGAGACCCGAGACGCCAGCAAGCTGGGCACCATATCAGGCCGGGCAGGTCCCTGTAGGAAGAATTGGTCCCCTAGGAGCTTGGATCGCATGGTTATCATGGTGGCTCTGTCGTCCAGCTGGTCCTGTGGGACGCGTTGGCACTCTCTTTCTGGAGTGCAGGATCTGAAAGGAGGCATGTAAGTGATAACCACGGCGCTTAAAACAAGCTGCTATTCAAGCAGTTGTCAAGCCTTTGCAAAGCACCTGGTGTCCAATTGTAACTCTCGCGGTGTCAAGAAACGGCTAGGGACAAAGGCATACATGATACACAACACTAGTAACCCAATGGCTAAACGGCGTCCATCGCGGCAGCAGAATATAATTAATTACATACAATGTGCTCTATCTGCGTCGTTGGCATCTCCGCGATAGGCGTGAAACCCGCCCCAGACAAGGGACCCCATCAAAGGATCCGCCCTCATCTGCATCCCGCCACAGAATTACTGCTGTGTTGGTTGGTCATGTGCCTGCTTACCGCTGGACGCGAGCACTTGCAATTGTATCCATGTTCATCAGGCAGTGTGATCAGTCAACTCGAGATTGCGATGCTGACGGCTGAAGCGCCAAGCCGAGCGGCAGGCCGAAGGGTCCATGAGGCATTCGCGGCGCATCAGCAGGCAGCTCCATTCGGCGGGCGCACCACCTTCCCGCCGGAGCTTCTGAATGAGATCCCTGCGACTTTTTGTGCCTGGCTGGGCTGGGCTGACCCTGTACCGCCCCGTCCGGGGGTTCTTTGTGAGCTGGAAGTCGGTTCAATATGAGGCGGATACTTTTGACTCACTTCGCCAGAGCAACAAGGGACAACTCATCAGGGTCCAAGCCACAAAAGGCGATACCGTGTAGCACGGACGACGGGAAAAAGCTCAAGCACGAGCTCGGAATGTGGAACATCAACATTGAGGCAGAGCAACATGAAAGCATGCATCCTTTTGAGCCGCTGGCGGAACAAGGTATATCCCGCATTCAGACAACCGAAACCCGGAGCAACAGCGAAAAACAAACATCAATAAGCTTTTTCCGTTGATGGGCGGCCTACAGGGAGCATCCCGAGACCGCCATGTTAGACAGGCTCTCGGGGAACGGCATCAGAAGAGGAGTCTGTCAAGATCCCGGCAGGGCTGTGGCATCCATCACCTGCATGTTTCGCTGCCACAACTGCTAAGCTGCTGTGCCCGGTCGTCGTCGTCAGCAACAAGGAGCTTGGCACTTCCCGTAGAGCTTCGTCCAGCGCATCCGAAACGAGCGGATTCTTCCAGCGAGGGCTGCGCGCGCGGGCCAGCAAGAACCAACGCAGAGTGTTGACACCTCCATATGATCACGGTATTCGAGCATGGAGGCGAGAGTCAGAAACACCAGCACAGGGGAGAAGAAAAAAAGGATCAAGACCTCCATTGTTATGATCACTCCCGTACTACCCTGAAGCCCTGTCCCTTGGTGTTTATCCCCCATCTGAGCCCCGGCTGATCGCATAGCGCGTACGACAGGTCAAAACGGAGCTCCCTCTGATTACAATACAGGGGGAGGGAGGGATACGGAGCTGCGGGGCCAAGACGAGACGGACGGCCTTCGCCTGGCGCAGAGCTTGATGTTGCATCGGCCAAGTCCTCCAAAGCCACGCCCCCCCTCCGTTTTCCTCGTCCCCCATCTCTCGCTCTCTGTCTCCCTCTCCGCCATGGCCGCCAACTTCCAAGGCCCGCGGTGCAAGCTAGAGACGCATGCAATCTGGACAGCAGCCACCTCTTGGTCTCTCGCCCGCCAACCGACCCAAGCTGTAGCACTCACTACGTAGTTCAAACAATGCTGGGCTCCCTCGGCCTTGGGTCTCTCCCGTCGGAGCACCGGGGCCTGTCTCGCTGGACTGGATTCTCAAAAAGAGGGGCGTGGCAGCAGATTTCCCATGTCCCATGCTGCCCTGACCCTGCTGCACTTCAAAGACAGGACCCACCGCCGATCACCTTCGCTCCACGCCCGCTCGCTGTCTCGACACCTCCGTGGCCATCGTCGATCTGGGCTGAGCGACTACGTAGCCCGATGCCCGTTACAGCTTCTTGGGCCTGGCCGGAAATCACACAAAAAGAGCGCCCATGCCGGGTCGTGCTATTTTTGCCCTGGCTCCCTTGCTTCCCGTATCCTCCGCAGAGTTGCAGAAAAGCCATTTAATAAAAGGCCCATCCCGTCCCAAAAGCGCCATCTTGTCCAGACCTAACCTGTTCCCTCTTACACGACCACTCGGACTTGACGGTACCTGAACATCAACATCAACATCAACATCAACAACAACAAATCACGCCCCCGGCCTCTTGAACTATTAAAGGATCTTCCAAATCTTCCAGGACCCTTCAATCTTCCATCCCGCCGATACTCATAATCCAGCTCGGTATCAGGGCCCATTCTGCAACCAACCGGACTAAGCCTCAGCCACCTGCAGAGCCGTGCTGCTTGTTCGCCCTGTTGATTTACAAACACCTCGCACACCCCCTCCCCTTGACTCTTACTGTGTCTGTCCCTTTCAAGGCTCCAGAGTTCAAGGCCCGGGCCACCCTAGTCGCTTTCCAAACCGCTTCTTCCTCCAAGGCGAAGCAGGACGAAGCCAACGCATTCCCATCCACTTCAGAAACAAAAAGCCTCCGTGTCCCCTCCCAAGCCGTGGACAGACAACTCTTCTATAATACAGTCACCATGTCCGCCTCCAGACCCTCCAGCCACCACTTTGGTTCTTCGAGCTCAACATCAACAACATCATCATCATCCTCCGACTCTGACCTCTCCTCTTCCGGCTACAGACACAGCATGGACTCTGTTCTCCCCATCGCCTCTGTCGAGGTGCTCCGCTGCATGCGATGCGCCCGCTCCGTCGAGGCCACCTCTACCGACGACCTCAGCACCATGGGCATGGTCCGCATCGCCCACAACCTCTACTACTGCGACCGCTGTGCAAAGACGGTCGGTTACAAATAAATGGCCCTAGGGGTGCAGCCTTGTGAATATGTTCACGAGACACCATGATGATACTCATGGACAATTTCGACTATCTCAACTTTTGGTGGAGGATAACATTTGCGACATCTACGAGGGACCCGCAGTAACACCAACGCGACCCATGGATACCAAAGCCATCTCCTTACCAGCAACCGATTCCGGCACAGGCAGAACGCCGACCAGCTGCCATTCAGTCAATGGCACCGGTCACAAGAGCATTCAATCTGCCAGCGACCGACCAAGGATCATGATTCAACCAAATCACACCCATCATATGGACGGATCCGAGAGCCAACCGCCAAGCAAACCCGCCTCTTCTGGCATTGTTTGCCCGCCCAGCAACATCATCATCATGCTACGCGCGCGACATGATGTGCCTCTGGGACGCGCCGCTCAGGCCCAAGTTTAGGCACTGGCTTGATTGGACACGGCGTCGCCGGGATCAAGGGCCCTGTCAGCTCTCGGCTCAGCAGCTCCCCCGGGTTCAGCCTCTTGCAGAGTGCAACCCCCCGCGGTGCAACCCTCCATCCCGTTACGGGGAGGGAATTTGGAGGCCTTTGATTTCAACTTTATGACCTATCTTCTTACTATAACGATTCTCATGTCATTTTTTCTTCTTGTATGGCGTTTTGGAGATTTGTCATTTTCCAATTCTTGTATACCCACTTTGTCTTGTCGAATACCCTGTCTATTCCCGTCGGACGCTTCGGATACGTCTTGGCCTGGGGCTGTGCATTATCAAGACCACGGCCAGGTGCCTGGCGCGAGCGAGCATGGTTCTGAGGCGACTCCAATTGGACATAATAGCTAGCTATTGAATCACACAAAATTACATGAAACCAACTTATTCCCGATCCTCGTCTCCTTTTCGTGCTTGTGTCCATCGCCACTACAGGCATGCCATCCACCTAGAACCTAGAACAGCTGACCTCGAACATTGGCTTCAACGTCTCCCCTCCGCGCTACGGACCGCCTCTAGCGTCGCTAGCCGCATGCCCTAATGTCACCAGCGGACAAGGGTCAGGGGGATAGTCGTCTCGTCCAGTGGTTGACTGTGCCTCGGCGTTGGCTACGCAGCGGCCAATGGGAACCTCTGTAGGGGGAACCTCAACTGCAGCCCAAAACGCAACCGGGCCCTTTTTGAGCTGGGAAAGTCGCGGGTAAAGCCGCTGACGTCGCCACCCCCCGTTCCTGTAAGTTGCGGGCGGGGAAATTAGGCAGTAGGAAATACCAGGAGAGAGAGACAATGCCCGGGGGAGAATGGGGGGGCAATGTTCGAGTAGTGGAGAGAGGCCCAACAACGCCAGGGCTAAGTAGTGGGTTGTGAATTTGCCGGCCAGAGTGGGAATGGGAATGGAGACATTTGCCCATTCCTGGGGCAATTTTCCCTCTCTTTCGTTTCTATCCCCTTCCACTGCATCGGACTATTTACTCTTTGTCTGCTTCTCCAGGTTTTCCCTCGCGTTTCCGTTTGCTCCTCTCCACCTGGAACCTAGTCCTTGCCTTTTGCTTTTCTGCTGGTGTCGGTAAGTCGTCTCTGGCGGCGGTGGATCTTGCTTGTCTTGGGGGTTGGTGAAGGTTTTTTTTTCTTTAATTTAATTTTACCTACATACAGGCTCGCCTCACCTTGGGTTTGTTCTCTCCGATGGCTGGGAGGGGGTTACACAAGCGCCACGATGCAATGGCATGGATGGAGTTGCAAGGGTCAATAGCACCACGAGGACAATGCATCAACATAATATAGGCATGGGACACTAGACTGACAGGCATTAACAACGTCAACTATACGCTTGCAGCTTAACTTCCGATGTCTTTTGTCCTTACCATGCATGCCCTTTGCAAACCAAGCCATTGCTGTTACTGTGCTTGTTGGCATGACTCCTATCAGCCCGCAACTCAAACGTCCTATCTGCCAAAGGCAATTCCGCATCCGCGCCCCCTCGATGCAGCACGAGCTCGGTGTCGTTGCCGCGTCTGCGATGTGCTCCGTAGTCTAACCTCTTCTTGACAGCAGCAACGCGTATTAATGCACATGTCCCCCCTCCCCCTCTCTCACGATGAGACCCGCGCAACGCCAAGCAAGAAGAAGCAAGTGGCGTTGAGCTTGCGGCAGTTGTCAAAAGCTTGAAGCTGAGGCGAGCTGGAATGCAGACTCGTGTAAGCGAGGGGTGGGCAAGACGACAGGGCCTGGGAATCTCGCAAATTTCCCATGTCGTCTCTCTGTGGGAATCTGCAAAATGGGCGGGGACTCGGGGCTAATCGCCGTTATCCTTCAGACACAGAGAGAGACGTTGTTCTTGTTGAGACCTGGTGATGTGAATGGCGGCGGTGGCTGGCTGAACGGCGCCGGAATGGGAGGCTCCGGGTGACATGTCTCCACGACAGCGAGACGGTCATGAAGAAGGAGTATCAGTCATTTCTAAACCCTGCCAAGCTTTCCCCAACGTATTAGCCAAAGGGGACTGGAATGCCAGCCAGCGTGAAACCTTCGTAGTAGCAGTGGCCGTGTGCCCTCATGTTTCGTTTCAATCAGTCTTATCTTCCTAAATCCGGCCGTTTCTGTGCGGGCCCCAGTTTTAAGAGAGTTTAGCTGGTAGGATGGACGCTTCCTCAAAATAGCATCCCTTGAGGAGTAGTGAGGGAGCAATCAGAATGGGCCGGGGTTTGCTCAACGCCCGGACCGGGCGCAGGATACGAATAAGCCAAGACAGTGTTGCGCCGAGGCTGAGTGTTCATCTCGTTTTGGAGCGAGGGCTGCGCAGTGAGTGGATGCGGTTGCTGCTACCTCTGGATGGGCTGGACGCCGGGGAATGGAGATGATCCATGGATCCACGCGTGTCTCAACGGGGCCGAAATGATAAACTATTGGGCGGTTTCAAAGAGGCACATGGAGGAGGAGATGCATGGATGGGGAGACATTACTACTGCAATTCGCATCATTCGCATTGCGTCAAGTCCCACCTATCAAGCTCACCAGTTTGACTCCGAGTCCCCGAGTCCCCCGGACTGCCAGCCAACGGGTTCGGCATGTTGACTACTACTGTCGCCGCATTGCCCAGCAGTAAGCCTGAATCCCGAGTCTCCCGAGCCGCCTCTGACTTGAATTGGTTTGACACTGTCAGCTCAAGAACAAGCTTCAACCGTCTTGACGCCGTCTTCCGGCCACCCAATCCCTTCCATATGCTGGTTGTCCATCTCCATCCAACCAGAGAGAAAGAAACCTTGCCAACCAATCCCTCCCCTCCCCTGTCCGCCGTTTCCCACGCCCCATTTAGATATCCTCTCTCTGTGCCTTGGCACGCTTGGTTTCCGTTTCGACAACGAAACCGTAACAAGCCCACCTGGATGTAACCCAGAGGTTACGTATTTCTTGCGTGTGCATAATGATATCTCACCTGCCATTACAGTACATATCTACCTACCTACCTAGGTACCTACCCTGGCCCTCCCCGCCCCGACACTCGTCGGGAGAACGGCGTGGGTTTTATGTATGACGATGTCATAAATGGGGTCCTATCCCTCCCGAGATCAAGGTGCGCACCTCATTTTGGGTTAGAATAGTAACAAATCATGCTATGCCTACGTCGGTATGATTAGTGTCCACCTCTTTATACCGGGAGCAAACGGGGATGACGTTAGAGGTCTGAACGGGGACGCACTAACTAAGTTAAGAGCCTACTCCTGTGCAAAGGGTCTGACAGCGGTGACAGCCCCTCTTGGAGAATTTCCTGCAAATGTCCGTGATACCTACAGACCCAGTAGGTAGGGTGGTAAACGACGATGTGGTGATATTCACTGCGCTGGGTGAGGGGAGTTTTTGAATTTATGGATGTGGAGAAGAAGAGCGGGAGATCATCACCGGCGACATCTTCTCCAGCTTTTGAGGCTCAACGGCAGCAGCAATCCTCAAGGATACGCAAGAGAAGGTTCACAAGATTCGCCGCTTCCACAATGGCCCTTCTTTTTCCCCTTCTCTACGGTTTCCATCGCCAAACACCCCCGAAACAACCGTGCATGAGCCGATTTCTCTTCCCGCTCCCCCTGTTAAAATGTCAGACCCCTAGTTTTTTTCTCTTTCCCTGAATCCCCTCGCCCACTCCAGGCTTGGGTCTGTCGTCATCCTGACCGCTGACCTCATCGTGCAGCACGCGACACGAGGGTGAGGGCTGTCAGGGGGGTGCGTGACGTGGGCTTCGAAAAAACGGTTATTCGACAGGGGGTTTGGGTGAAACGGTCAAGAGGCACGGTTGTGGGCGTGAGGCTGATGGTGCGGTGTGCGAGATGATGCTGGTGGTGATAGACTTCAGACGAGATATGACATGGCACGGCTTTAATTGGGTGACGTGGGTGAGTATGCACATCTGTTTGTGAGGATCACGAGCTTCACCGTGGCCGTCATCTGGCGAGTTGTCGCGCCGCATCTAGAAACATTCGAATTCGCATATCGACTTGGAGGATACTTTACAGATATCCGGCGCTTCATACACAAGCACGCCAGCCGAGCCATGTCCGTCCCAACGCCGTACTCCTCATGCCTTCATCCCACCGTTACAGAGTGCCCAAGCTTATAAACAGACCACATCCGAGACGTCATGCTTCTCTCCAAAACTTCAACTCGCCATGCTCGCATCCGTCTCTTTGCCGAGGTTCTTGAGGAGGAAACTCCGCTTAAAGTACTCATTCGGATGCACAATCGTCTCGAGCTGATTCTGTGTCATGACGCCCTCATCCTTGGCCTTTCTGATCTCAGACTTGTGCACATGTTCAAACACGCTGTAGAATATAGTTAGCAGTTGCTCTTCCTCTACACCCATGGGAGGGTGATGTTGTGCAGGCGTATAACATAGACATACCGGTTGCAAGCCATGTGGAACTTTTGCTTGTCCTTATCCTCCTTGATGCCCTGCAGCACAGAACGGTCACTGACCCCCATGCTTTGCACCAGCGCTGTGAGATTCTCCATGTTGAAGTGTCTGTACGGGCACCCGTGGGCCTCACCCGGACCAGGCGGGTGCTCTGTGAGGATCTTTTGACAGCTGAACGGGCTGTAGCCACCGCCTCTCCGGTTGGAATCGCCGCCCACGTCGCCGTATACGTGGCGGACATTGTAGCGGTACTCCTTGTTGAACGTGTCGTCGGTGATCTTGTTAAAGCTGCTCCTCCAGAACATGAGACATTCTTCCAAGTTGAGACCGATACCCTTGAGGAAGAGCGAGTATTGCAGTCGGCCGTAGTGCTTGAGATGAGCATCGCGGCGCAGCGAACGGTGCAGGTGGGACATGCAAGCCGGAAAGTGCTGGGAGAGGCTGTCGACGTTGGCGGCGCTGATCTGGGCACCTGGCACAGCGGCGGTGCTGGACATGTAGGATGAATCGGGGGTGATGAAGTTCTTGGAGAGGTGGTTGAGGATGGGTGTGAGGCGGTCGTCCTCGTCGAGTCGGGGAAGTGCGCGGGCAGTCAGCTATGGAGGGTTAGTATTTGGTCGTTCAAGCACCTGCTGGGGCAAACCCCCTAGGGAGACGTACCTCGAGTTGCCGTTCTAATCGCGAGGTAAACTCTCCAATAACCATGCCGGTTTGTTCTCGTCCCGGCACGAATGCCTTGCCCGCCTTCAGAAAGACTCTTCGGCTCTCGATCAACTCAGGGACTCGCTCCCAGTCCACCTTGAACCAAGCGTCATCCTCGGAATCTCCCTTTCGACCGGCAAAGGCGGCTAGTTCGGCGGCATATTCTCTCCTGTCTGCTTCCGTCACGTCTTCGCACCAGTCCAGACCCAGAGTCTTTACAAACGCGGATCGCTCTGCAAGGTCGTCGTCGTTCAGCCTCAGCCGGAAGAGAGTCGACTCCACGCGCGAGAACCGACGTCGCAGGTCCTCGGTGGACGAGAAAGCTAGCCGCAGGATGAAGTGGCTGTAGTGGTCTTTTTGTCGTTGGGCGAAGATATTGCTAGAGCCTGAGCTGTTGGCCTCGAGGTTCATGAACTTTTTGAGGAGGGGCTTCATGTGCGTCGCGGTCTCGGCGGGCGTCTTGTTGCGGAACGAGCATGCCTCGAGCTCAGCGAGGACTGTAAAGTGTTAGTGATGGGTTCTAGGGCCTGAAATAACTCAGGACATGCCTCGGAGCCTATCGATGGCCCATTGCTCAAACTGCTCGAGCGTAATGTCCGCGGTCGGGGGTTGTGAGTAGAAGTTGAGACGATGAGGGTAGTCGAGGTCCTTGTATTGGGGCGTAGCGAACTGCTTCTTGCGGTGGTCAACGACAATTCGCCGCTTGGGGTCGATTCGGTTAAAGTCTTGACGCAACATTTTGTGGTTGTTCTCGAGGCTTCAATTAGCAAGATGATATCGCGAGGGATGAAATTGGCACACGAAGTGGAAATGGTAAGTGGGTGTTAAGTGGGAGACGCGACTTTACGTGTCTGGCGTCGCGATGTGGGGCATCAATTAAGGCTCTATCGGCGAATCATGGGCCGCGAGTTGGCGTCTCTCTTATCCACCCGTTCCTCCGTAGCAACGGGTTATTAGCATGTCTCTGAGGGTCTAGTCCCTTGAAGTTGAAGGTGAAGAATTCTATAATTGCAGGGCCATGTCGGGCTTGACCAACTCAACTTTGCCACTCTGGCTAGTACTATCCAGACTCCCTGATGAGCCCCCTCTCGCGTGATGTCAATGTCGATGACCCCAGCAGCCAAATACCCCATCTCTCCAGCTTCAACTTTCTTAAACCCTTGGTCCATATTCTCTACCGACCGCTCCAATGCCGGTCCAGCTCAGAAACAGATCACATTTGCGAGATGCTGTGGAATGCACTTACACGATTCCTCTCAGTATTCCGCCAGGAGTGCGTGTCGTCAAAATCGCCATGTAGCATGTGTGCGAACGAAACTAACCATCATCAGCTAACGGACCAGGGCAGAGACGGCTCGTCTCCTTTGTTCATACTGCCTCCCGAGGTTCTAGCTCAAATCTTTCAGCAAGCTCATTTGGTTGATAGAGCCATGCTCGCGTTCTCTTGCAAAACACTCCTCGGCATCTCCGAGCTATGCAATCTGCAAGTGCCTGATCGCAGGCATCACATCGCGCGCTGGTGCTCTATACAAGCCAAAACGCCCCATGCGCCCTGCGCGTGTCCCTGGATGGAAGACCTGCTCCAGCGGTTTCGACCCATCGATTCTCGTGGCCGACTGAGCCGGGCTTGGAATTGGTGCATCGACTGCAAGAGATACCGCCGGACGAGACGAGGCTACTGGAGCGACATACTGTCCGATCAAGACACGCAGGACTGGGGCAAGACGGAGCATCAGCTCTGGAGATCCGGTGTCGACTGGTTCAGTCGCGGACTCAAGAGGCAATGCCCGACTTGCCGCGTTGGAGAGTGGGAGCCCCTCCCTGAACTGGAGGCTACTGGGAATGACACTGAACGGTTGATGTGACGATGTGGGCACTCAACGCGAGAGGTTGTAAGCCCGATCTGAACCGCCAGAAAATATCCATCACCAGAACCATCCAGTGTCTTCAGCAACTCTTGATAAACTCTCACCTTCTACTAATTAACTAGGTACCGACTTCAACATGCAGCTCGCCTCTTGTATCATTTTGTGTTTCGTCTTACATCTTCTCTTGCTTCAACAAGTGCAACCAGTTCGCCAAAAACGTCCATGCCATATCCCCACGGTTCAAGGCCCCCGCATGATCGCCCGCCGATTCCTAATTTCTTAGCCCCTTCTCCACCAACGCCCGACGCGAAGGTTGCATGGAAGGAACATGAGCGCATGAGCACATGGGCTGCAGCCGACAACTCTCAAGAGTCCATTTCTCCAGCAACTATCTGCCATGATTTAAACAAGTCTTATTTGCCCTTGAAAACTTCTACTAAATCTGGGATGTCGCTTGTTCATCTCCGCTACAAGCATAAGCCAATGTTGCACGGCTCAGACGCTTCCTAACTTGTCGCGCCCTGGCCAGGCCAGCAATCGCCGTCTGACCCCAGCCATGTCCCTCCCAATCGATATCCCTCTCAAGAGGAGCTTGTCCATCCAGAAAGCTATAGATACGGAGCCTTACTCAAGATACCATGGGCCGTATCTAGGATACATAGAAATATTTGAAAAGTAAGTCGTTTTACTAGCATTGCCTCGTGGTGCAATACTAATTCGCTCAGTGGCTACATCTACCAAGGAGTCTCCTCCGGCGCTGGCAACTATATCGCGGTCGGAAAACGATACCAAATGCCCGCCCTGGCCTTCATTGTTGAGAAGGACAGGGTTAGAAAGTCAACGACTATTGAGATCATTAGCAGAGATCTCAAGCACGCTGTTGCCCGTGCCCTCCGGCTCAGCGCCATTCCAGCTTTTCAACTAACCCTGGAATTCGCCACCGTCCTCAGGCACTACGATGCCTTGAAAGCCGAGCTGGAGAGCTTGTCGGGCTGGCAACCCTACGAAGAAGTGACCGAGGAGATGCGGCTTCTCGTCGATGACCTACTGCTCGAACGGTCCCTGTACGATGGCGTTGACGCCGACTCCCTCCATGAGCAGTATATCATGAGCGCAACTCATCTCCAAGACATCCACCAACGGAACATCGACATTGGTTTTGACGATCTCGAGGACTGTCTCCGCTTGGGACAGTCTTCCGAAGACAAAGTGGCCGGTTCCTTGACAGCCCAGAATCTCAAAATCATGGACCTGGCACTAGAGGGCGACGTCGACAAACTCCGACAGTTTTGCGAGCCCATTGTCAATTCTGGAAAGGTCCAAGTGTCTCTGAACGATTCTCTTCTTGTCCAAGTTCTCGAAAGCGGCTGTCTTGATATATATACCTACCTCCTTGATGTCGTTGACCGCACAAGGTCGGTCTCGATCTCGGTTCCAGATCCCGATTACTCTGACATTACCTACGATCCACTCTGCGTTGCCATTCGTCTTGGTCACGGTCGTACGGTTGAAAGGTTAATTGCCAGTAATGCAACCTTCGTTGGTTATATACTAGATGACCTGCAAGCTGGCATCGACCGTGTTATGACGCCCCTTCTGGCTGCGGTTTACTGGCAACAAACGGACATCATCCGCTTACTCTTGCGATCAGGGCCGCTATATAATGGCTCGATTCCACAGGCTAATTGTCTGGCCATCGAAATTGGATCCTTGGCCACTCTCGAGGCTTTGCGGGATCTTCCCGGACGATCGTCTGCCTATGGTCTCATGAACGACAGATATCCGCCCCCCAGTCCATCTCGGTTTCAGTTCGAAGAGCCTCGGCGGAAGATGACCAGGCTCAACTATTTTTCTACCCTTCCGCTTGTTTCGGGAGGGATGGGTCCATCGGGTATTGCCAATGGTCTACGTGGCGGCTCTTCTCGTGATCATTCACCAGGGCAGAGCTCTGAATTCTTCCCATCCTTCGTCAAAAGCAAAGATCCAGGCGCAATCCCATTCCCCTACTATCCCCCATCAAATCTACAGAAAGAGCATGTAGCGATGCAGGACGCTCCGACCCAAGCCCTGGACTTGTCTCCCTTCTCTGTCTCGCCCGTGTTGCCCGAGACCCCAGGCAGACTATACCAAGCCAACAAGACATTGTCTGCAAAACCTGAGGTGTTTCTTTCTCATACCGATGATCACGCATTCCGTCACAAACTTGGGCTTGCGACCACTCACAGACTCGAACAGCGGTGCAGGGAGATCAGCAATCTGTGCCTGGATCACCAACCTGAGGATGGGTATCGCGAGATTGCAATGACGTGTAACAAGGCTCAAAATGTTTGGCAATCGGGACTGGACTGTCTCCGCCAGATTACGAGAAACCAAGCTCCTAGTGGGCTCGTTGAAGTCTTGAAAAGCCTCCTTGTGGCCGATGCCTTGATCTGTCAGATCTCTCATACAGAAGACACCGACGGCCAGTAAGTACCCTCCATCCCTGTCTTAGCCCATCAACTAATGTTTATAGGTTCATCATGGATCTTCGGCGCTGGAAGATTCTCCTCGACAAACCCGAGATGGATATGTTTGATAAGATTGTTTGTGCTGCATGGGACATTGCCGAAGTTCCTACTGTATACCTATTAGGGACCAATAATGATTTGGACCGGGTTGCGGAATTGACAAGGCGCCTCGTCTCCCATGGGGAGGCCAAGCCACCCAGAGAAAAAACACCTGGCATCCGACTACGAACGGCTCAGCGACGAATAAAGAGCCAGGAGAGGAACCCGGAACGCCTCGAGCGAATCCAGCGGCAAGGTCATCTGCAAAGCGCAGGCAGCCCACAGGAACAAGGGTCACAGTCCGTCGATGATGAGTTTGCGTCTCTAAGACCTTTTTTCAAGATCGATACATTTATCAGAGAGCGAGTTGAAGATAACCCGGTGTTGCCCAAAACGGTATTGGTTTCAACTGTCGACCCCAAAGTTACTCTACTTCTAGAGTCGGTGGCTTTCACTGTTGTTCTTACAGCCCTTGATTGTAAGACTGAAGATCCCTTTGGACCTCTGACCAGCGACGCTAACATTTGCATAGCTATTCAAGATGACCACGGAAATGTCCACAACAAGCGACTACTCCTTGGGTCACCAGCAGGCCGTAGCCGATCATGTGCAATTGTCGAAGAATTCCTTAGTTTCAAGACCGAGGACGGGTTCTCCTACGACTCTGGCATTGGCATGGAGTCGCCTGCTACGCCCTTGAGCCAATGGATACAGGAAATGAGGAAGGCGAGCGAGGGCAACACCCGGCTCTCCTCGCTGAGCCCGATGGGGCCAAGTTTGGCGAGCACAGCAAACTCACAAGAGTCACTGTGGGCAAACCTGTCGAGCCCGGCAGAAGCGCGCGGGTTAGAATTTCCGGCAGTGGCTATGCGGCCAGCGATAGCTCTACCATCGACGGAGCCTTCAGGGCTATCCGACTTGGACGAAAGCCCCCAGACTATGTGCAGCCGCCTGCATCAAACGCCCCAAGGCGACACCCCATATGTGTCATCTGTGTCCCCGCCAGTACCTACGACGAACACCTGCGCCCATTGCGGTAGCACATTTGCCAACAAGGGAAACCTCAACAAGCACATGAAGACGGCCTGCAAGCACACAGTCCACGAGAAGCTTCCCTGTCGCTGGCATCATCTGGGATGCCCGAAAAAGGCCTCTACGCTTTGGTATGAGGGCACGCATGCGGCCGAGCGGTGCAGGTATAACCCAGACTATGACCCCAATCTGGTCAGTCGAAAGAGGAAGCAGCGATAGCCATGGAGTAACGAGTTATGATGCGACGCATTGTGGATTACGAATCACTGTTGTTTATGAGGTAGCGGAGTTTTTATATAGCTGGTAATATTTCATGTATAAATGGTCGTGTCATGTGGTAAATATGTTAGTCACTAGCTGAGACTGGTTGACTGTCTGGATGAGCCGGGTATAGGAATATGGGTATAGTATAATTAGCTTTTCTACATTAACCAAGAGGGAGAAGCATGCGGGAATATACCACATGGACAGCCATCTAGGTATCGGTCTATTATTTACAGATTAAACCGGATTAGTTTGTCACATGAAGACACATGTAAGTCGTCTACATGCCAGTGCTGGCAACCTAGTTATGCTCATCTATGGACAACGACAACAAGGGGAGAATGGAGACTCCTCAACAGCTTCGCCACCCTTGATCGACTTTACCCTTTTCGAATCATATGGGACCTTCTGCTGCCTGACGCTATCGCCAACACGAGTCTAGGGTGAGGAGACGATATGACCTCGCGCCCCCAGATCGAGACACGTTCGGGCTGGGGCTGATTTCAACGGCGGGCGGCGGCCGCTGGAGGCGCTTAGGGGGCCTCCCCGTCACTGGGCGTCGAATCACGCACCGAATCCCAGGGGAAAACTCCACTGTGAATGCGTCCCGTCGAGCCCGGGCGGGTGGCTGCCGCAGGCGGGGAGCTCGCGCATTGGGCAGGTCGCCATAGGGCTGAACTGCCTGAGGCACTGACACAGGCAGAGAGGTCCCGTCCGTACCACGCGAGACAGCCGTGGAATCAACCTCGCTCCATCTTGGATACGACCCTCGAACAAGCTCGTCTAATGAGCAATACAGAGCCCATTGATTCATGGCAAGAGAGTATGGGGTATAATGAGTAACGAAGGATACAGAAGTAATGGTATTTCTCCTCTAGTTCACACCTCGGCGCTCGAATTTGCCGCGATTCTCTGCCGCGTCGCACGCTTCATGACACAAAAACGGCCCCCAAAGAGCTGATCGGAGCCGACATGGATGTGATGGTGCCCTTGTGCTTTGTGGAGGGCGGCTAGTTTAACGGTCCACCCGGGCTGCCTCGCTGGGCTGTGGCCTAGAGCGGACAGGGTCCTTGCCTGACGGGCGGAGTTAGGCCTGTGAAGTCATCAGCTCTTTATCTTCTTCATCCCCTCCATCCACCGCATTTCAGATGCCGTCTCTTCTTCCTCCGTCTTTCATTTCATGACATCCATCGTTACGGCACCAATCATCTTCCGGTCACGCATCTAGCATAACTTCGACCAGCAATGCTCTAGTCGTCAATATGGCCTCATCAAGCGTCTTCTCCGCTAGGCGTAGGCCGACACCAGGCGACTCGGACGACACCGATATCAGCATGCCACGATCTGCCCCTGGGAAGCGCATCCCAAGTGCCGAATGGCTAGCGAAGCGACCGATAATCACGCGTCTCTACCAGGAGGAGAAACGCCCACTCAAAGAGGTCATGGAGATTCTCGAGCGTGAACATGGCTTTACTGCGACGTGCGTGGTGCTCCCCAAAGACTCTCTCGCCCCATCAAGCTGAGTCTTTATACTTGAAGTAATGGCCTGGCTGACCTGCCTTCAGCGTCAAGATGTACAAGTCGAGGATATGGAAGTGGGGGCTCGATAAGAAGCTCAAAAGCGACGAGGTTCTGGCGATCCTCATTCGCAGGACAGAGCGTGAAGCCCAGAACAAGGCCTCCGAATTCACCATCCGAGGCCAACCAGTCGACATCGACAACATCAACCGCTATGTTCGACGGAACCCCGGCCTCGTTGCCCGCTTCCACGCAGGCGAGGTACCCAGCATCCAGACCACAATGGAGGTTCAATGCCGGACACCATCACCAGTCCTCAGGCCGTCATTATCACCGCCGAAAGAGACCTTACGCGTGGAACAGGTTCTCAACTTGTTCAAGAGTTATTTGGACGCATCTTTCTCCAACGGTGCCTGGGACTACGAATACAACGTCTCCTGCGTCAGCCAGAAGCCCAGAGACCGGAGCGAAGAGTTATTCGAGCGCGTCATGGCAAGCTTTACCTTGGTCAATCGGTCCATGATGCGGAAAGACGAGATATCCATCAGCACAATCCTGAGCCCTGCGTTCGAGTCGCTCAAGGAGATCATCGCTTCCGAGAGCCCCGTTTTCGCCATCCGCACAGCCTGTCTCCTCTGGTACCTGGACCGGCACCACAAGCAAGACCTACTCCAGCTCGTCATGAAATATCTCGCCGGCTTGGTACCGATCGTACTGGGTCATAATCACCCAATGGCGCGGATATGGCAGATTATAGGGTCTTCCGACTTCTCCGAATTCTACGAGCTCGCGACGCGGCTCTACTCTTCTCTTGTGCCCCTTCTCGAGGAAAATATTGGGCCGGCGAATTTCCTTACCACGATTTTATACGGCGACCACATCGATTGCCTCAACAGCAGTCAGTCAACAGAGACTCTCGAAGTTGCTACGCGATACCGGGCAAAAGTGGATGGCACCGGGCTACATCATTCCTGGCTTTCCGAGATCGCAATTGCGCAGACGGCCATCATGTGCAGAGCCAAGAGCGCCGAAGGCAAGATTGAGGAAGCCATGCAGTGCCTGCGGACCCTCAAAGATTACGATATGCCAGAGGAGCAGCAGGCAGTCGTGGACGTGCAGCTGGGATACTATAGCTACCGCATGGGCGACATATCGTCTGCCATCTACTGGTACCGAGAGGCAACGCGGCTGATCGTCACTGGCGAAGGCGACGAGCGCTTATTACTGACGTGCCTCGCCAACCTGGAGAGCGCGCTGCACAAGCACGGAGACGCCGACGAGGCAAACCGAGTGCATCAGTACCGGCTCGGCCGATTATCAGACTTTGCCAGGGAGTCGAGCAGCTTTGCAGGTCTGCCCAATTCCATGGACGACGCCAACGGCCAGTCAGAGACATGCGGCGTGGTGATGAGCCCTTTTGACGGCTCCAGCTGCGGTCGTCAGCAAGTGCCCGATTGGCTCTGGAGTGAGGACAGTAAGGAGAGCGCATTACTCAATGGAAGGCCTGTGATGGGTTTGACGTGACATTTGCGGTGCCGAGGTCGCGCGCGTGGCTGCTTACACTACTATAACGGCTGTATAGAAGGCGTTTTATGGACATGGAACCTTTGTGGGAGACATTTCCTATATACTTTGGGGGAGGGATCATTCGGACAATAACGACGAGATAACGGGTTTATGTTTTACGGCAAGGGAAAAATCGTGGTCTGTGATATTATACAAAGGACATACGCAACTGAGGAAGAGGAGGTGTTTTCTTGGGCATGGATATTGGGAAAAGAGATGCCTTGACATCATCTTGGACGAAAAGGGCATCATCTTGCGATGATCATATCTACGCTTACAGGTAGGTGTCGGGGTTCTGGGGTGAAGTGGGTTGGCATCAACACCAGCGAACACAAGATATTATGTCGTTGTCGGCCAAGACACAACTATTCAACTCTATCTCAATAAATTTGACCGGCAGTTCTTGGTAGAGCCGGCTTTGACGACGTATATTGTTTGAGGATCTTTTGCAGCTTTCTACTACGGGACGCTGAAGATGGCGGTATCCTGGTGACAAACGTGGTCTGGGGTCGAAGAACCAAGCGATTACAGAGTACAAAGAAGGATAGGAAACTCTAGATTGAGACGGTTTGTTTTCCCCATGGGATATAGGCCCGCATTCAGTGTTGGAGGATCAAGAGAGACTTCAACTCGGCTTCGTCCTCGTTTTGTCTCCTGGTCTGGCTAGTTCCGCCTCAACTATCGTTTCGAATGTCTCATCTCGCCCTGCGACACATGTCTCGCACTTGGTTGTAAAGCTTTGTTGACATGACTTTGCAAGGGGACTTCAATCCTTGATAGGAGATGTTAGCACTTTTGAGCATCGCGGATGGGCCAATACAAGTCACAAAGAACACATATAGATCGTAGTTGGAAACTGGCGACGAGGCTGAAGAGTGACTGGAATGCAAGGGAAATGGCTGGTTGGTAAGCATCTCGGCATTGGATTGGCAGCCTGAGCTGCTCACTAGCACCTTGGCATAGCTGTATAACAACGCCGCCATAAAATAGTCAGATCATTCAATATGTCCGGTATCAGACACTTTCGCTTGACAATTGGGAGTCACGATAGGCGATAACAATGTCACGAGTTTTGACACATGATGTTGCTCGTGAACATGCCTTTTGCCTGAAGTTGTAGCGTATCACAGTGGTGAGCCAATAAAGTCAGCGAATGCGCCATGTGGTCGAGGTAGAGGACGAGGTGGACGGCAAAGACCCAAAAGGCGCAGAGGGATTAAAGAAACTTTGGAAACCCAGTAAAAGCTGGAAGGGATGGGCGCTCGGTGACGCGGTGGGTTTGGTAGGATCTGCCACATCTCTTTGTCTTGATGCACCCACCGTAAGGACCATGGTCCATTCGCATGTTCCATTGAGCTTTTAATAACCGTGAGGGCCTTTGCCGACTCGGGTAATAGCCGTGATGCACACCTTCCGATTTAACTTCTGCGGAATTGGGCTCTCCATAACAGCGAGGCAGGCTGCCCCGAGAAGCCGGCCGGCCTTGACTCGGGGATGCCGGAGGTCCGGAGCGGGAGGCACGGGAGGATGACGGCGATGACATGTGTGGCAGGGGCGGCACTGGATCAAAGTTGATGATATCGCATTGGAATAACGTCATAAGTCGATGAAGAATAGCAGCCGGGCATTTCTGGTTCGGAAGGGGACCAGCAGAAATCAAGGGCGCGGCGATCGCAAGACGCGCAGGAATGGAGCAGGGGAGGGTGGGCGATTGTAGGGCTCTTAGTGGCCGCCCTGGAGGGCTTGGTGCAGCGGCAGCGGGCGGGGAGTGGAGAGGACCAAGATGGGAACAAGATGGTGGTCGAGATGGATGGGAAAAGAAGAGGCAGGGATTTGGGAGAATAGAAGAAAGGAACAAGATGTGGGTGGAGGTTGAGCTGACTGCAGGGACCGGCGGCATACAAAGCAACAACAGAGCAGGGAGGATGAACTTGATGCAAAAGACGTGTAATAAAGAGACATCCATGGATTAAATCTAAGGCTCTGCATTGAAGTTCTTGGTTGTTTCTCGTTACGGCGCGACGGGCTGTGTTTCGCCCGTGTCAAGCATGGACAGCGATTTGCATGGGTTCCCTCCACCCTCGGGATGCCACAATAGGTAGGACAAGGTCTAGTTAGAGGCCCATGCCACGGTCGTGCAGGTGTACTGTAACGAAGCAAACCAGACGTTACCTTGCAGGGGACGAGAGTCTGAGACACAGAGAGTCAAAGAAGAGACGAGATAGAGTCAAAGAATGATAGTCGATGCTTGAAGCAAATGGAAAGTATGGAAGTCTGTGCTGATCGAGTCGAGCCAGGCATGGAACAAAGTCAATCAATTGCCCGCCCTCGGCTATTAGTTGATCTCTTTGTACCTAGCTACCTGGTACCTCTGCTGTAATTATCTACCTTATCTCTATGCGTGCGTGAAGCTTGATTGCCCGTCGCAACGTTAATATCTTGGGGCCTGCTCCCCACCAAATCCTCATGAATCATTCATCCATCCTTTCCTGGTTCCCTATCAGGAGCACCCAGCCCACCTCTTTATCTCGGCGGCTTCTTCTTCCTCGCTATCAGTTCTCGACCCCGGATAATTAAACCGCGCCCTTGCCAGGAAATTACACCCCGTCCATGCACCGCACAGCGTGACCAGCATCTCCCCTTTACCTCTCTCACCAACGGTAATTAGCTACCGGGACTCATTTCGCCCGGCAAACACGCCACGTTCAGCAACATACCATTGCCATCCCATACCACACAAAGTGACCACAGCTTTTGCACGAGGCCGTCTTGTGCATTCCCCATCCTGCGCTGCCGAGCCCAAAGCCAAGGCCCTGCTTCAGTCACGGAGCATATCCGAATCTCGCAGCAGCAGCAGCGGTGCATACAGCAGAACCTGTACTAGGGCCCCCCGGCTTGCTTTTTTGTTGTTGTGCTTTCTAAGACAAGAGAGCTCCCTCTCAAAGCTGAGCAACCTTCCGCTTTCCGGGTCAACCTCGCTCCTCTCTTCCGAGACACAGTTCGATTCTCTTCTTTCTCCCCGGAATCCGCAGGAGCTCTCCCGTCTTTCTCGACGACAATTAGCAAGAAACAAGGTTCACGTCGGAGCTCAACCCCTCTCCCTCCCACCAAAGAAGCTCCAAAAGGTGCAAGGGTCACCAAAAGTATCTAGACGGACGGCCCCAGTTTTTCTGCCCCGGGCGTCGGAACCTACAGAGCCTACAAGGGAAGGAGCCGCCCAAGCTCACCACTAAAAAGGTCTTCCAGGTCAGTCGCTCAAGGTCGAGTGGAAGGAAAGAGTGGGCTCCATAAACCAGACCAGACGGAAGGAGTCAAGACACAAAAAGGGAAGGAAGAGAAGGACCCGCCTCAAATCCCCCGACTTCCAGTCCCAGTCCCAGTCCCCAGTCTCCAGCTGGCAGTCGCGCCCTTGCTCCCTGCTCCCCTCCTGCTGCCACAAGTCTAACCCAGAGGCTTGGACCCACGATCCCATCTCATCCAACCAAACCAACGACGTCGATCTTCGCTCCCTCTGGCTTCTTTTTCCTCCTTTGGCTTCTCCCCTTGTCTTCTCTTCTTCTTCTCCTCCCTCCGCTTTCGCTCTCCCTTTGGAGCGGTCCTCACAACGCCCGCTACAACTTGAGCTCACCAAATATCGACTCGCCTCTCATGACCGTGTTATAGAAGAGTCGTCGGCCGATTTCTCCTCTTCCTCTCCCTTTCGCGCCCCCCTTCGACTCCTCCGACTCTACTCGCCCGCCGTCCACGCTCCCTCACATCTCGATTCCGCCACGTCATTCCTTGAGCTGCCTGCTCTCTCGACAATCCGGTCCCTTGCGCTCAAGGTACGTTATTGCCGCTTCCCCCAAGTCTTTGGAGTTGCTCCGTTATCAACGCTCGTCACCCCACATCGAATCAGATAGCCGAGTGCACTCTATTCTGTCCCTTTTTGGAAACAAACTAATCCGACACTTACACCACAGTCGGTTTCTTAAACCCGTCCGGTCCGACATCGATTGCTCGACCTCCCTCTCCTTTACTCGCGTCGATTCGTACCCGCTTTCAAGTGACTCCAACGACCCGACACCGAGGAGCCATGACCACACCCCACGCTCGCGACTTGACACACAGCTCGGCGAGGGACCGTGATATCTCCCTTGGGTTGAAGTCTCGCCCCGTTCCCGTTCCCGTTCCCGCTGCCGCCTCCCTTGCCTCCGGGTCTCGTCGCCACGACCAAGCTCATGCCGTACTGTCAACAAGCCCTTTGGCCTACTACACGCTACCCGATGTCTCCGTCACCACCCCGCCTCTCGCCCATTTTCGTGCCAACACAATAGCACCTTCACCTCCCATCCAGCAAGGCGAGCTGCCTCCTCACCTCAGCGCTCTGTCGCCGGACACTTCGTCTCCCGCCATAAGACGCTCTCCTAGTCCCGTGGGCTCTTTGCGCATCTCCACCGACTTCCCGGCGTTTCCTTCGACACCAACCCGCCGTGAATCGTTCAATGGCAACGGTAGCGGCAGCGTCTCTTCCCGTGGCTCTCTGACGCTAAACCACAGGGCCTCAGCCAGCAGCTTGCGTCCAATTTCGAGAACCCCGAGCCTCAAAACTGCCTTGACCAACAGTATCGGTTCCGCCAGCGGTACCAGCAGCCTAGTTCCAAGTCCCATCATTTCTGCTATGGGCGATCTTACGCCTCTTCCGAGCCCGCTTATGTCTGGCGATTCCCCAGGACCCTGGAAGAGGCTGAGCGCGAGTTCTGCGTCACCTCCGCAGCTCCGCCTCAGAAGTGTCGGGGAGGGCTCTGTCCTCGTGACTAGCACGGGTGAGTCGATTGACGCCGCATATACGAATGGCGCCAAGCGCAAAATCTACTCAACTCTTGAACCCGGCGAGAATGTTTCGACAAAACCTCCGACTAGCCACCAACCGCGAACCCATGGTCGAAACCGGAGTGTTAGTGAATACATCCCGGACCCTATGGGTATTCCAAAGAGACAAGTATCTGTTTCCGGAACACATCCCAAGATAGAACCCTCCGCCCACCCTCTCGAGCCTCATATCCGTCGCGAGCTCAATCTTTCCGAGTCTCGAGGGCTCACATCTTCAGTCGCACAACCGCCCACCCCTCCCCCGAGTGAGTCTTCGCGAGACTCTGCCGATGGTGCCAGTAAGCCCAAGGGCACCTGCTTCGAATACTTTGATGCCTATGGACGCCGCGATAAGAAACGCCGCCGATGGAGGGCTGTACGCCTACTTGGCCAAGGCACTTTTAGTCGGGTCATGCTGGCAACAAGTCAAATCGAACCTGACGAGGACTCGCCTGAAGTTGACCATGGGCGGCTGACGCCCAAACCTGAGCAGAGCCTTGATCGCAAGACTCTGGTGGCTGTCAAGGTCTGTGAGCATGGGCCCAAAGGCGGAGCCAGTGAAGAGCGTGTTGAAATGAGCTTGAAACGCGAGCTCGAGATCATGCTAACGATACACCATCCCTCCTTGGTAGACCTCAAGGCATGGAGTATCGAGCCTTCACGGGCAATTCTGGTATTGACCTATTGTCCCGGTGGCGATCTGTTCGATATTGCAACAGCTCACCGTTCCGTTCTGCAAGAGGCGCTGTTGCGAAGGATATTTGCCGAGTTGGTTGGCGCGGTCAGCTATCTTCACGAAAGGAGGATTGTCCATAGGGACATTAAGCTCGAGAGTAGGTCCCTTGTCGTGAAATGGATATGCGCAGACTGACGTGTTTTTAGATGTGCTTGTGAACCTCAGTGCTTCTGAGCTTGCGGACCCGTCGGTTGATTGGACAACATATCCTCACTCTGTTGTTACTTTGACAGATCTGGGTCTCTCAAGACGCATCGCCGATGACGAAAAGCTCGAAACCCGGTGCGGATCCGACGATTACGCAGCGCCCGAGGTCATCATGGGCCAGCCCTACGATGGACGAGCTATTGATGCCTGGTCTCTTGGAGTGCTACTCTACGCACTGCTCGAGGCTCGACTACCCTTTGATCCCCATCCAGGCATGAGCGACGCGCATCGTATGCGCAGCCGCACCAGCCACCGTATAGCCAGAGTCGAGTGGCGATGGGTTGATTATGCGGGAGAAGACACCGACCACGATGGCGATGAGGCCAAGTTCAAGGAGAAGGGTCTCTTGGGAGCCATGGAGATTGCAGAAGGCTTGTTGAAGCGAGCCCGGAGTCGATGGACTGTGGCAAAGGTGGCCAAGACACCCTGGGTGCAAGACGCGATCAAGGTTGAGGACGGCTTGCGTTTCCGGGAAGAGAAGGATGGCGAAGAAGTGTCTTGATCCTGATATGGTCCTTGGTGCCCAAGCCAGCGGGGTTTCCGGCCCCGAGCACTTTTGCCTCTCCTTTCAACTTTGGACCGTTTTGTTTTTACTTGTACCTCTGGGCAACAACGCCGTTGCTATGAGTCTGGTTCTCTCTCCGCCTCACACTTACAACTTGCTTCGAAAACCCCCTACACTGACAGATCAGATATCAAAAGAGCCTCCTCAAGACTAAGACTTGGGTTTCACAATGGCATCATTTGAGATACGCCGACAAGATCACGCTGGGTTTCTCTGCCGGAAAAAAGAAAACAAAAAAAGAAAAACATGAATACATGACGGGATCAAGGGGACACTGGGATATATCGGACTGACCGGGCAAGGTAACGGAGCGGCAAAGGAATCGGGAACTGGTGTTGGTCCTTTGGGGGTTTACTGACTCGAATTACGGTATTGGTATGATCCTTGTAGTTTTAGCTTTTTGGTTTGTCGTGTTTCTGTTCGCTTGGCTGGTCTTTTGGTTACGCGTCGTCCTTATTTGCTTCTCTTTACCATTCACATCATACCGCGCGTAAGCTTTTGGGAGTAGAAAAAGGGTTATACCAAAAAAGGATAGACAAGGTGTTTGAGCTGTTTCTTCTTCTTATTACTATACTATTTTGTTTAGGCTGTGTATCGGTCATTTGTTTTGCTTGCTCTCTCTTTTGCTTCACTTTCCCACCCCCGGTTATCTGTTTCTTCTTCATCATTCGTTTCCATGGCCTTCTTGGGGAAGGCGTTTTATGCTCGGTTTTCTCTTCATCCCTTTGGGATCTGGTTTGGGTTTTGGAGATTGGTCCGATGAGTGCTTTGGGTCTTGTGTATATTGCGCAGCGGGTGTATAGGATATCATTCGAAAATGACAATCATATCAGACCTCTTTACTATATGTGCCATCTTGTCAGGCCTTGGCTCAGATGCTGGCTGCTATCCGGCCTGGTTGTCGATCCTGCACTGGCTGGGCTGTATTGACAATGGTCATAATTAATGGCCGAGATGTACCTTGGATTCGCTCGGCCCTTGTCTGAGTACCGTGGATCTCCAGGAAGCATTCTACGGATGGCACTATTTGTCATGATCGTCGCCTCCACGACGAGCTAGCGAATGATGATGGACAACCTAGAGACAAGAGGTTGTGCGTCTCGCTGAATAGAGGTTCAGATCTCGGCCATTCTCTGGCTTGGAGCCCCTGCAGATCACTTAGCTGAGAGACCAATGGCACTTTCCAGGATTCTGTATGGCCATGGCATATCCCCCTTCCCCTGCAACTCGAACTTGAGAAGCCGCCAGGGCTGGCTACTCTTTGAAGACGAGTGGTTCATGGACCGGCAAATATCATGGATTTTCTTTGATAGTGTGGCTGCTGATCTCAGCCTTGGCAGCACCGACGCATCAACCAGACATGTCACTCTTCCGTCTGTTCATGCCGCAGCGCGTCGTGAGAATCTGACGAGCTGAGCCCACAGGCGGCAGGACCTGATGACGAGCTCGATCGTGAGCGGAACCGCGGCGTGATCTCCGCGGGTCAGTCAGGGCAGGGGACAGGGGGACGCCGGCATCGAGAGGGGCGCGCGCACCTGGCATTGTTACATGTGGTTTGGACTCAGTGACCTAAAAATTAGCATCAGATATACGCACCTTTCTCAGCCATACTCCAGCGTTTGGCCTTGAACTCAGTCTCAGGCCAATGGAAGACAAGGTTTAGGTTGAAAGAATGACAACTTGTCGCTGCGAGAGGGAAACTATTACGTATGTGCGGAGTAGGTTGAGGCTAGACTCGGCCGAGTGAGCGGCCGAGTGCTCTGACACCGTTGCTGATCCGCGTGGGATGGAACGTTTCATTTTTGAGAACGTCAGAACCCATGCAAAGTGTACGCTCTCCGGTGTGAGGCCCGCAGTCTCGATTCTTCAGTCCTCTTCTGTCCCTAGATAATGAAGTGGTATTCTTGTTCGAGTAGCGTCCTCTCGTAATTGCAGGTTTCGTATGACTTGCTCGTGCTTGCTTAGGCGGTGTCGAGTCTTTGAACTAAACAAGTCTTGTCGGCGTTCAGCTGGTGCACGCCCGTGGACATTGATGCCCTCAGCTCAAATGAGGCAAGACTTGGACCATCGGCGAGAGCCGGCCTGGACGCAGGGGTCAGCGACGGCCGGTCCCTTAACCCTATTATGGTTGATTCTTTATTTAGATTCCACGGTCGGATTCCGTCTCTTGCATAGACTCTGTCTCTCGCAAAGACTGGCTGTGATGTGAGAAGCTCATCATGGCAGGACCAGCAAGAGTTGCAATAGATGGAGACATTGGTGTCGTCTCCAGCTGCCTCGCGTGGGTTCCGCCTCAACAGCCACCTTATTAACAACTGGCCACCGAGACTGGCCTCATAACAGCAGGTCGAAAAGGCGTGGCGGCGCCACGTCTCGACGCCTTGCAATCCATGCAAGCAGCGGGGGATCAGCGACGTCTACCAAGCTCCTTCCCCCTGTAGACATGGCCAGCTCTTGGGCAATGCATCCATGGATGTCTCTCCAGGTCGTCTCTGTGCGCTGAGCTGAGCTGGGTCTGGCCTCCCTTGCCTTGCGTCAACTTCTTCATGACGAGCGCGGCGTCCGGCAGCATCGGGAGCCCGTATGTCGCCTGCGTCGTCGGTGGCGCCCATGGCTCAGGCCCAGAGACGGGAGAAGAACATGGAAGGGTTCTGGAAATACTGAAGCCCAGCCTTTGACGGCGAGCCCTCTTGTTTGCTCTGCAGCCGAGGGCGCTGGAATGGTGAATGGCTCGCCCCCCTCGGCAGATTCCCTGGCTAGCCCGAGCAGCTAGGGGCTGTATCGAGTCTCAGTGATTGGTGCTTTTCGACCTGTGTGGTGGCTCCGTCCAATTCACCTTCTGCTTCAGGCAGCACGGTCGCATGCTCTCGCAAGCCCATCCCTGAAGTCTCTCTTCTCAGTGGTCGAGTCTTGCGCCGGCCGTCGATGCGGTGGATGGCTTTGGCGCCCTGGTGTGGCCTTGTCGGCCCTTTTCTCGCTGCGCTGAATCGGCCACTCTCCAATGAGTCTCGGTGACAGCCCTCTGAGCCGCAAGGCCAGCTAACTGACTGACTGCGCTCACAGACCTCCGTCTTGCTTCGTCTTGTCTTGCAGCTTGTCGTGTCCGTGCCTGGCCCTGGAAGCACCCCCAATCTTAAGCGTAAAAGCCCCCCGGACTGCCGAGCCGAGGATACCTACTAGTACTCCCTACGCTACTACGTACGTCCGTCCTCTTATCTCCCCTCGAGACCCCGCGACCGACGCTCCAGACTCGTTCCGACGGCAGATTCGCTTGCCTCTTCAGGAAACTTAGGCGAGGGAACTTTTGCTGGCCCTCACTCACGCGCATTGCTTGGCGTTCTGTCCGTCGATTGCTTCCCCCGTCTTCCCTCTGGCCCTCGCTGCATTAACGGCCCTATCACAGCACCGCCCATATCTTGTCTGCTGGTGCGTCAAGTCTGGGGAACGATAACGTTAGCAAGCCCTGCCGTTGCGTTGATGCGACTGTCCTACCGCCGCGGTAGACACCCCAGTCCCGGTTAGATCCACTGAGCGCAGCCCGGCTCTCTTCTCTCTCTCCCTCTCTTATTATTATACGTACCAGGAATCATGGGCGCGCTTCTGCCCGCCTATCCATCCTCCCGCTCTTCGACCTCCATCTGAGCTCTCCCGCTCGCCACATTGACGAGTGATGAATCCTCGCATTGGCGACTGAGGACCCCAGCCGAGGCTTTCGACTCGCCTCAGTCCGTCACTGACTGTCTTTCAGCCAGCGGACCGGGCCTCTCTCGTCCGACCTGGGCGCATCCAGCGACATGTTCAATCATCCAGCAGCCGGCCCTCGTGCTTCCGACTCCAACGGGAACGGGGACGACTCGTATGGCTTCTCCGACCAAGACTGGCAAAGATACGGCGTGGACAACGGCTCGACAGCCTTCTCAACAGACCATTCGCAAGACACCTACGTCTCTGAGCGATCATATGGCGACTCCTCTGGCATGGACTGGGCGCCAACCCCGTCGGATTATCAGACGCGCTTTCACAACCAAAGCTCAGTACCCGACAATGTCGAATTCGAAACCATGAACTCTCCCCAGGCCGGAGGTGGCGTTGGACGTTTGGTTGCGCACTTCGAGAACAAATCCTTTGCGCCGCCACTCCCTGCTCGACCATCCAATACCGTAATGAGCCCAGTCAACACACAACCGCCAGCTTCGTCCCCCTTTGGCAGTTTCAGTGTTGCTTCTCCCACCGTTGCAAGCCCTCTCGCCAGCCCCTCGGAACCCAACTACGGACTTCTGGGTGGCCAGTCCAGGGTTAGCAGCCCGATCGCCAGCCCTCCGCCCATGTCTTTTGGTGGATATCATGATTTGTCGGCCCAGAGTCCAGGTGTTGGTCCGTCGTCCGGACATTTTGGAAGTATGGATAGCTTCATGACCAATCACCGAGTAATGACGCCCATGGAAACCTCTTCCATGCCCGCCGGGTCACCCATGATGACGACCCCCATGATGAACTACTCCAACCACTCCAAAGTCACTTCACCGGGCCCGGCTGCTCCAGGTGTTCCAGGCACGCCTGGATTTGCCATATGGCGACCCCCTGCGCCAATGGCCTCCAAGCCCTCCATGGATCAACCCCAAGGCAGCAGTAGCTCCTCGAATGCTGGCGGCTATTTTGCAAAGCCCCCGATCCCTTCAACTCCCAAGCCTGTGATGAATGCTGGAAGTCAGCTCGTCTTGGATTTCAACTCCAGCTCCAATGCGAAGGGTAAGGCTCCTGCAAGGCCTCCTTCGAGACCGCCGAGGCATCCAACTCGACAACCATCGCGATCACATATATCCACACCTCCAGTCTTTTCCCCTACCATCAAGCGCGAGCCCTCAACACCTCAACTGTCACAAGCCACCGCTGTGTCTCACACATTGCCGGTATGTTTCTCAGCTTCTCATCGTTCGAGATTTCCGGATGTGCTGACTCTTGTTCAGAGCGAACGCAGAAGCTCAGTATCTCAACGATCCCAAGCAGGCAGCCGACCTTCACGTGAACAAGTCCCTGCCGAAGCGTGGGAATCGCTCAAGACCACAATCCGAACGCTGTATCTCGAAGAAAGAAAGCCACTCAAAGAGGTCATGTCGATCATGGCCGATAAATATGGCTTCCAGGCAACGTGAGTTTTCTCAGTCAACATGGTGGTGTTCACCTCTCACATTTGCAGGCCGAAAATGTACAAGACTCGATTTTCGCAGTGGGGTTTTGTGAAAAACAACACCGAGGATGAGGTGAAGCGCCTCTTGTCGATGAAGTTTCAACGAGATGCCGAAGGAAAAGTGTCCGAGTTTGTCCGAAACGGAAAGGTCGTCAATCTAGGCACATATCTCAAGAGAAAGGGCGTAACTGAGTATGACCTGATCGACTTCGAGTTGCCTGTTGACCTTCCGGCTCATATACGATGTCGAACACCGACGCCACCGCCTGCGCCAGGTTATCTCCAATCTCCAGATCTCCTCCGAGCGCAAGAAACGATCATCGGCAACATGAGGAAAGCTTTTCTGCAGTGTCGGCAATTCGAGGTGGAAACCGACACTCAAGTTGGGTGGGAGAGCATCATGGTGTGGGGAGCAGGGTCCAGCGAGCTCTTGCTCGAGGCCAACCAGTATTTCGAGGTGAGGGATGCCGATCAGGGTGGGCACTTTTTGATGAAGGCTTTCAAGCAACTCGAGCTGGACTTGAGAAGACTTTCGCCCCAAGGGATCAAGGAAATTCTCTTGGGAATGGTCCATCGTGACCCCGGCATGATGACGGCGCTGTGCAAGTATCTGGCAGCATACTCGACGACCAACTTTGAGCGGTCACATCCTCTCCGGCAAATCTTCACCTGCTTGTACGAAGTGCAGCAGAAGCACGGCCCGGGCACACTCTCGGATCTCTTGTGGGCAAGTATACCGACCATTGCGGAGGAGTTGGAAGCCATCTATGGGCGCAAGCATCCGTACGTGGCCCGGACGTGGGCCGATCTTGCTACTTTCTATAACCATGCGAACCCAGAGCGGTTGGAGAAGCTCGTGGCAGAACTTCGACTCTTGCAGCGGCAAATGGAACCCCAACACGGTCCGGATAGCGTCGAAGTCCTCGTGCTGCGATATACGATCGTCCAGTTGATGTTCTCGGCCCACCCACAGTCCGACGCAACGAAGCAAGCGACCATCGACCTTTGGCACCATGCAAGGGGGATGGGGCTCGTCTTTCCAGTTCGCAATCAGCAGCCGAATGTATTTTGCTACCACAGTCCGGTCAAGGTCGATCCGTGGACGAAACGATGCCGACGAAGATATGAGACTGCAGTTCGGTTTCTCGAGGAGCATGTAGGCGTGCGAGTGATACCGTATTTTGAAGAGGACTTTCACACAACGGAACACGCTCCCGAGCATGTGCCTCAGCAACAGCAGCATCGTCAACCTCAGCAACACCACCATCAGTCGCAGCAGCAACAACAACAACAGCAGCAACAACAGCACCAGCAACAGCACCAGCAGAATCGCGGACAGCAGCTGCAGGCACAGGATTCGTGGGCAGCGGCCATGGGACAGCAAATGTCAAGCAGCAAATGGTCGTTTATCTGAGCGGGATCTCTGGTCGGCCATTAGCTCTGCTGCGCTCCATAAAGCCAGTGTTTGGTATTTGCTCACTTTTGGCCTCTCGAAAGACCCAAGACCATGGAGATCCATCACCAACGACTAGCGGCACATCTAACACGCCTCAATCGATAGCAATGCAACTTTGCTCACAATGGACGTCGTTGGGCCATCATGAATGTTTCGACGACCCGTACCCAACCTAGAATCTGGTACTGGCATACATATTTCTTACTTGTCTCACGGACTGGCGTTTCGGGAGTACCACCATGAAGCGGGCAAAGTGCGAATATTGGGACATGGAAACTTGTCGAATTCTTGCATAAACAATGTATATTATTAGGAACACGCATATCCGGTGAAGCGGAGTTGGGGTGATGATGGCATCAACGAGAGGGAAGTGGTGATGATGATGATGAAGCGCAAAGGAACATGGATGGGTTAAGAAAAACGAAAAGGCCCTGCATCGTTATTTTGTTGAAGCTTGAAGGGAAGGCATGACGGGACGAATGGATGGAAGGCGGGTGGTCATCTGGGAATGGGAAGGGCAGGAACGACTGATTATTATTACCCTCGGAAACGAGGCAAGGCGATACCCCAAAAAACCACCTACAGACCTCGGACAGGCAGCATCTTGCAGCGAGCGTTGGGCATGTATACCTACCTATTTACACTTGACGCTCGTGAGGCAGGCATTTAGAAAGAGAATTACACATAAACATTGCAAATATCTACAGTGCGCGATGCTCTAGCTCATGAGTTTTTGAATCGTTCGACTTACTTACTACTGGCCCATAACAAACGACGGCATGTTGAGATGGAGATGCCGTTACCCGAGATATCCCCGGCGCAAACCCAAACTCGTCTAATTTCACATCATGACAAGCGTTTGCATATCACGCCTCAACCACGAGCCTCAACTCTCAGAATGCGCCTCGCTGCCTCGTCGGTCCTGAGGGGACAATTGTCCCGTCGCCTCTACTCTTCGTCTCGCACCATCCAAGGTTTGTCAAGCCCCCAATTGCGGGCCATCATGCTAACCCACCTCGTGCAGAAAACGACGTCGTCTTCCTCCGCCAACACGGCAAAAAGTACCCGAAATGGCACCTCACCTCTCCTCTCCGCGCCGACTCTCGCATCAAACTCGCCTACGGAGCTTCAATCAACTCGTCCGACCTGATTGGGCGCCGTGTGCTCGATGTTGTGCCCGACAGCTCCGGCTACAACGTGGTGCTTCATCAGCCGTCCATGGCATCCTACATCATCAACAGCCCGCGGCTTGCCACGCCGGTATAAGCCCTCCCTCTTCTGCGCGCCCACGAGGACCCCGGTTGACTTTGTAGATCTACCCCCACGACGCAAACACCATCGTCTCGCTGCTTGACCTGAACCTCTCCCGTCCCGGCGAAGAGGACCACGACAACTCGGACCAGCCGTTCGAGATCTTCGAGGCTGGGACCGGTATGGGCAGCCTGACGCTTCACCTCGCCCGCGCACTCCACGCTGCCAACCCCCCTCTGTCGCCCAGCCTACGCAATGCCCTCTGCGCCGCGCCCCACAAACGCGACGAATTTGGCCTCGAGCTCTCCCCCGAGGATCAAACTGCTTACGACAAGTACCTCGCCGGTCGCCGCGCCGTACTGCACACGCTCGACCGCAACCACAGGCACTCGAAAGCTGCGCACAATCTGGTCCGTAATTTCCGTCGCTCTCTGTATTTCCCCACTGTCGATTTCCATTTGGGCTCCGTCGGCGAATACATCTCTGGCCGCCTCGCCGAGACGGATGGCCAGCCTTTTCTCTCCCACGCTATTCTCGACCTACCCTCGGCACATGAACACGCCGCCCAGGTTATCCAGGCGCTTCATCCCAATGGCTTGCTAGTTATCTTCAACCCCTCCATCAGCCAGATCGCCGACTTCCAAACCTGGGCCGTCCGTTCGCGCCAGCCCATCCGTCCCGAGAGGGTCATTGAACTGGCTGTATCAACGACAGCCGATGGCGTCAACGACACTGGCGGTGGTAAAGAGTGGGACGTCAAGACAGTTGTTCCCAGGGAAGAACCTGACGCCGCCCCTGTGCAAATCATGCGACCCAAGGTGGGCGATCGTTTGGCTGGCGGTGGGTTCGTGGCTGTGCTGCGCCGTTGGCCCATCAAGCAGATACCTTCTGAAGTCGAGCCTTGTGCTGAAGAGGTAGTATCCGAAGTGGACGGTGATGCAGAGATCGAGCGGGGTGCTGAAGTCGAAGGGGTTGCTGAGGTCGACGGGGTGGTTTCAGGCGAAGAGCCATCCAAAAACTCGTGAACCGGACACTTTACGATCCCAGTTGTAAGCATCTTGTGTAAAACATCCTGTACGAATTTAGAGCTGTAAATTATATTACGATATAAGTCTTTCTTCATATGACTATAGACAAGATACGATACCCAAGATAGCTTTCTCAATACGATTATCGTCATCTATACTCACCCTCCTTCGCTACTAGAGCTACTTAGGATTGCCAGGCCGAGCATACCGACTCCTTTACCTCCTCAACCTCATGATATCATGCACAACCGTATTACATCCCGCTTAGTCTGATCTGTTTTATGTTTCAAGGTGTTCCTAACGATCAAGGATGTTCCGTTCATGCAGAGGACCATCGGGATCCAGTGGGGCTTCATCTGCTCGGTACCTACGTCTGGGGGGAGCACAGACATCTGAGCTCCTCGCCAGTCCTGCCGATTACGACGTTCCTAAGTGGGACTTGGAGGAAGAAACTAGTTTACATGACGAGGGCGAGGATGCCGCTGGGGGAAGTGGAACAGTTGGTTTTGTAACGAACCTCGCTGTAGCTCAGTCAAGACGTGGTCTCAGACCGCCAGTAGATTGCGAACGCTCGCTATGGCTGGTATGAGAGTGATCTTTCCAAAATCTCTAGATCCAATACTTGTCCAATATCTACATTCAACTCGGTGGAAACTCTTTAAAGGCTCTCAGATTAAGAGTACTTTCACCCAAGGCTTCTACAATGACGTATATCAAATAACCAAACTAGTTTGTTAAACTTGTGGGAGTATAGGTAAAATCAGTTTAAGCTGTATGTTATCTTATATATTCTGTTTTAGATCCTCAAAGCAGCTGTCCCAGAACATCAGTGGGGGTATCTCTATGCACATGCTCAAATATTAAGTCATATCCTCAACATTCATCGTCAAGATTTCGTGACATCGTCCTCTTTTTCTCCTTTTCTTCTTCTCCTCTGCACTCCATTTCTCCTCAACAGCTCTCGGTCGTATGTGCGGCGGAGGAGACCAGGTAGTGCAATGTCCGGCATTGCCCCCTATTAAAATCCTGCCAAAAAGAAACCTGCGCTTCAAAATACCAATGCATCCAGTGCGTGGTCGCTCCGACCTGCGGCACCGAAGATTAAACAAGAACAAAACCAGCCAAACAGGGGTGTCATGCGTGCGATTCGCCGCAAGACGATGAAACAGGGTCGATCAGGTCGCCAACTTGGTGCTGTAGACCATCGATTGGCGCCTGTCGAGATGCTATGAGATACATTCCACCTATAGGGGGTCTTAGCCAGGCTTGCGCCGTTGGGAATCTTTCAAATGTAAATGTTTTCCGGGGATGATATCGTTCCTTTCCCAATGCAATAACAGAAAAAAGTAGGGGAGGAAAAACGAAGTGTTGTACGTTTGTCAGACGCTGGTGATGCGCTCAAGAGGAGCCCGAGCGCAACAGACCATGAGCTTCAGGCTCGTACCAAGCTCCTCACACTCGGACAGCAAGGCCTTGTCGTTCCAGATGCTTTTCCCGGACGGATTCTCCGCCGCGTTCTCGTAGCAGCGCGTGTACCACCACCGGCCGACGCGGCTCACCATTTTCGTAATACCCTCATCTGCGAGGGGACCGTTGTCGCTCATCATCTGGGCCAAGCTCGGCCGGTCTTTCTTGTCAACAGAAGCGTTGCCCCTTCCGCTGCTGTTGTTTGAGCAAGTGGCAGAGCTGGCTACAGGAACACCCACGCGTGCGGCCTTGATGGTGGTGAAGCCAATCTTGCCCAACAGACGCACAATGAGATCCGCCGTCGAGGCGAGATTGGTATCGGGGGTCTTCTCGTTGATCCTCTCTTTGAGACGGCGCACCGTGCGGCGACCTCGGTTGCCCATGTTGTTCAGGTCGACGTCGAGAATAGAGAGCTCGATAAAGCCCCCTGGCTTCAACACACGGCGGGCTTCCGTAAGAATACTGCGGTAGTATGCTTCCGGCGCCGCAACAGGGAATCGGTAGACGACCGAGGTGAAACTTTGAGGCGCAAAGGGAAACTTGTCGAGGTGAGACACATATTGGATCTGGTGGTGGTTTGGAGGGCTAAGCGGGAAGCTCGAAGAGTTACTCTTGAGGTCGGCGGGCAGAGGAGCCCGAGGAGACAAGTTGAAGAACGTGGCAGCCGGGTATGTCTCCGCAGCGTAGAACGACCAGTCATCATTACCGAGCCCATCAATCACCAGAATCGATTGGCGCTTCAGTGACCCATCGACAGGGACGAGTTCGTGACGGACATCGCTGAAAAGGACATGCCCAAAAGTGAGCCACTTGCTGACTGTCATGGAACCAACCCGGAGGTTGACTTGTGCAAGCGGTGAGCCATCATCAGAGGAGCAGCTGGCATCCGAACGCCGTGTGCTGCGAGACGACCGACTGCTGCGTCGCGAAGCTTCTGTAACCTTGACCGCTTCAGCGCTGTTGTTGCGTTTCTCGTAACCCGAAACAAACTCAGACACGGAGAAGGGAGTAGTCGGGCTTGGATGGGGCTGGAAAGCGGCTCGGAGTCGCTCCGTCATATCAGCACTGCAAGTGCTGGAAATGGTTGTTGCCTGAGACTGCCTGGTTGCTTTGCGATCTTCGAGAATGATTGTCGGTGATTCCATAGGCTTGCCTTTGTTTGCCAGCTTGGATTCATACGTCTCCAGATGGAATGGAATACCCTTGGATGATGTGGCTGAGATTGGCCCCTTGGCCGCATCGTCTCCCAGAAGATCATCATACTCATCCCAAACTTCATCCTCTGCGATTGGGTCACTGGGCAGAGGAACAACAGCAGTGGCGCCGGAGAAAGACAGTATTCCAGAGCAGCTTGAACTGGATGTGCCGATAGTTCCCTCCGAGTCCTTGCGAGGCGAGAATGCAATGAACTCCTTCTCAATCCGACTCAGTTCAGGAGAAGTCTCGGGGATTGAGCCCTGAGTTGAAGTATTGTTGGTGCTTGCAATCGTCGAGCCTTCCATGGTGAGGTCCGGGACCGGACTTGAGGACTTGGGTGGCGTAGGGCCTTTGACGACCGAGTCTGCCTCGTAAGCATCGGGGTTCTGAGCAGCCGATTGCATAGTGCTCCCGAAAGGACGTGAAAAGCTTTTGGAGTATGCATGCTCTGCACGATTGCTGACCACCTTGGGAATTCTCCCGACCTGAGGAAGCCTGCTGCGTCGACCCGTGTTGGCACCTACTGGGCCATATTGGGCAGCAGGGGCCTTTGTCGTTGGCTGAAGAAGAGGCGACGGCGCTTTCTTTCTAGGTTCGACAACATCCTGCCTAGATGAAAGTGCCTGTCGAGAGGGAGAACTTGTCATGATTTGCAGCATCTCTGGGGTGCCCTGTGAAAGCTCGGGAGTGCCACCGATGCTGGGTGACTTCCCGTAGACTTCGGCGTACCTTAATACTTCTTGCACATCCATGGGCTCGCTGTCCTCTTGTTCAGAAGAGTCCATCATCGCGTAGAACGCCAGTGGCTTCTTCTCGACAATCTTTACCGTGGCTGCAACCTTTTCGTTCTGCTTGGACACGTCTTGATTCTGAGTTGACCTCCCAAACAAATTCCACTTTCGAGGTGAGCGTGATCTTTTGACCAGCTTCTTTGGTGCAGGATGCGCTGGGTTTGCCTCACGAGTAATCTCTCGTTGCAGCTCTTGGAGAGACTCATCGGACATGACACTGGTATCGAAGCTTGTCATGGGTGAAGTTGTACTGCCAGAGGTGTTGATAGGTTGTGGCAGTCTCAGAGGGTTGTCTGGTGACGATCGCAGACGGTGAACTGATCTCCGAGAAGCTATAGTCGGCTTCATTACAGGTCCCTCGGAATCACTGCTCTCGGAGGGCCGGCGAGAGCTAAAGGCTGGGTGAGGAGTGCGTGACATGGGTGACGGCCACAATGTGTTTCGGGGTTTCTGGCGGGAATTAGGAATTGCCTGTGAACTTCCAGACTTCGGCTGTTCATATACTAGGCTCTGGGAGCTCTCTGTCCGGGACAGGTCTGAGCTGGTGTTTCGGTTTTCAATGATCTCGCCTCCAGCAATGACCACTGGGTTAACGCGGTCCGATAGGAAGGAGTCATTGCTGCCGCGTTCTTCCTGGGGTGTTTCGCTTCCCGGAGATCCACGAATTAAGTTGCTGATACTGCTGCCACTTCGCCTTCGAGCAGCGCCCAGGCGTCCATAGCCTTCGTGACCAGTGCCTGCTGCGGGGCCTTTTCGGAGAGCTTTTCTATCTTTGTCCTTCTTGTCCGCCTGGGTACCCTCGGCAGTCTTCTTGCGACCAAAAAATGGGAACCGGGAGAAGGAGCTCGTCACATTTGGACTCGGGGTGCGAGTGAGCTGAGGTCTCTCAGCCGTCTTGAGCTTCTTCGGCTCCGTAGCGGCCACAGTTCCGGATCTCGAAGACAACTCGCTCCTTGTGGGAAGCTGAGATGTTGATGCCGTCCTGTATCCATGGGACAATTGTGGTTTCGGGGGTGATAGCGTTGCGGATCCCGACTCACTTCCGCGTCTTTCAGCCGGCAAAGAATGTGTGGAGAGGTTGCTATGAATGACTGGCATGGGGCTGAAAAGTTGCGACTGAAGGTCCGGGGTATGATCTCTGCTAGGTCGTGAAGGAGGTACCACGCTCGGGGATACAGAAGGCTGAAGAGTTCGTTCAGGGGAAGGCGACCGCCGTGGCGCTCGTGACACCTTGCGTACAGTCTTAAGTGATGAGGTTTCTTCCCGGATCTGATTGAAATGCTGTGAGGATTTTCGCGGTGGCGGACTTGGAGGCGGCGGGGGTAGCTTCTTTGTCTTCTTCTTGATTGTGGCCTCTCGGACAGTTGAGTTTGATGAAGATGAAGCCAGAGACTCCCTGACAGCCGCCAAGCCATGGGGATCGGGAGTGATGGTATCAACCTCATTAGGAATGCTCCCGGCTCTTCTTCGAGTTACCGGAGGCCTAGCAAAGGAAGGGCTTTGCAGTCGACCTTTGATATGATTACCACGATAAGGTGCGGCCAGACAGGGCGACTGCGATGCAATTGATGTCGGCGTAGTATCACGGCTGTAAGATCCTGGTCCGGGAGACTCGGAGAACCTAGTTGAAGGACTTCCACTCGTGCCTGAAAAGAGCAGACTGGCAGGAGTTGGGGGTGGAAGATCATGAGTTGCTAACCGAAACGGAACCTCGATGTGAGTGTCCGAACCATCTGAGGGCCGTCGGACGTTGCGATATCGGTCGAGCTCGGGGTAGATGACGGGAGACCTTGCCGGCTTCTTTACCTCGACAGCTTGGGCAACTTGGATCTCGGCGGGGCTGCAACTTAAGCCTCTATCCAGGTGAATCCCAAAAGCAGAATCCATTGAGCTTTGGGATTGTTGTTGCGAAGTTGAAGAGCTTGTTCGAGATGATCCATTACGTTGAGTGGTGACATCGCTGGACAAGGACGACTTCTTCCTCCGCAAGACATTCGGATTAGACTTTGAGGCGCTGTCAACAGACCGCCCCAACGAGGATGAGGTCGAGCCCCCGCGGTTGTTAGCGGTTGATCGTGAGAAATTCGATGTGCTAGAGGAGCCCCATGATTGTCCTTGGTGGCTCAGGCTGGGTCGTTCTTGTGTTGGTTGTGGAAGCGAGGGTCGTCGAGTAGAGGAAGGTTGAGGCACCCTTGTACTTGGGCGTGAGGCCGCAGAGGGTTTCGGTAGTGATCGCGGAGTCTCGAGGACCTGCCCTGTTCTGTTGAGCGGCCTCGGAGGGCCCAGCAAAGCACTAGGGTCTCCGAGGCGTCTAGTGCGAAGACCTTCCGAGGGCCTGGCCGGAAGACCAGACCCTGACCTGAGAGATTCCATCGTCCAACCTTCAATACCACAAGAGTGTATCTCGGCCCATCATTCACAAACAGGAAATGGATGGAAGAAGGGTTGCGAGATATATAAAAGCCAAAAGAAGGCGGGCAAGATCAACGAGACCGTGAATCGGACGGGCAGAAAGTGGTCGGTATTAGTGCGGAGGGGACTCGGACGAGATGGTGTGGGACTGAGACTGTTTTGCGGCTGTCAAGGATGTTTGGACTCGAAGAGGGCTAGTTCGATGGTGATGGGTGTGCGAGGTGGGATGAACCCGCGTCTAAATCAAAGAGTTGGCGCTTCCGTCGATGTGATGACCGTCTGACTGAGTCGTGATGGGCGTTTAATGGTGAGGGCTTTGACCGGACTGAGCACCAACGTTCAAGTATAAGCGGGAGGTTAGGGTAGACCCAAGGTATCGGTAGAATGGAGCTTTGACGAGGAAGAGACAAGAATAGCTCGCTGTGGCAAAGAAGATTGAGAAACATAGAAGTAGTAAGAGGTATAGTAGCGGGGAGGCCCGAAAGGGCGACGGGAGCATAGTATTTAGGTGATTGTCGAGAATCCGGGGCATAATCATGACTGGACGACGGCAGCCCGTACACGAGTACCTCTGTGAAGGGACGAGGGTACCTGTATAGGATGTGCGATTCTGACTGTGGCGCTTGGATCCCTGGCTGGGTAGGTTGCAGACAAGGACATGGGGGACTCACCCATGGCAGAC